>CM019064.1:77783640-78001143 GCA_009667805.1 Leptobrachium leishanense | reverse complement strand
ATACACAGGTTTATTCCCTTTGTGTGTATTGGAACAAAACAAAAAAAGGGAGGAAAAAAAGCAAATTGGACATAATGTCACACAAAACGCCAAAAATGGGCTGGACAAAATTCTTGGCACCTTAACTTAATATTTGGTTGCACACCCTTTGGAAAAAATAACTGAAATCAGTGGCTTCCTATAACCATCAATAAGCTTCTTACACCTCTCACACGGGATTTTGGACCACTCTTCCTTTGCAAACTGCTCCAGGTCTCTCTTATTGGAAGGGCGCCTTTTCCCAACAGCAATTTTAAGATCTCTCCACAGGTGTTCAATGGGATTTAGATCTGGACTCATTGCTGGCCATTTCAGAACTCTCCAGCACTTTGTTGCCATCCATTTCTGGGTGCTTTCTGGGGTCATTGTCCTGCTGGAAGACCCAAGATCTCGGACGCAAACCCAGCTTTCTGACACTGGGCTCTACAGTGCGACCCAAAATCCTTTGGTAATCCTCAGATTTCATGATGCCTTGCACACATTCAAGGCACCCAGTGCCAGAGGCAGCAAAACAGCCCCAAAACATCATTGAACCTCCACCATATTTCACTGTAGGTACTGTGTTCTTTTCTTTGTAGGCCTCATTTCGTTTTCTGTAAACAGTAGAATGATGTGCTTTACCAAAAAGCTCCATCTTGGTCTCATCTGTCCACAAGACGTTTTCCCAGAAGGATTTTGGCTTACTCAAGTACATTTTGGCAAACTGCAGTCTTGCTTTTTTATGTCTCTGTGTCAGCAGTGGGGTCCTCCTGGGTCTCCTGCCATAGCGTTTAATTTCATTTACATGTCGACGGATAGTTCGCGCTGACACTGATGCTCCCTGAGCCTGCAGGACAGCTTGAATTTCTTTGGAACTTGTTTGGGGGCGCTTATCCACCATCTGGACTATCCTGTGTTGCAACCTTTCATCAATTTTTCTCTTCCGTCCACACCCAGAGAGATTAGCTACAGTGCCATGGGTTGCAAACTTCTTGATAATGTTGCGCACTGTGGACAAAGGCAAATCTAGATCTCTGGAGATGGACTTGTAACCTTGAGATTGTTGATATTTTTCCACAATTTTGGTTCTCAAGTCCTCAGACCGGTCTCTTCTCCTCTTTCTGTTGTCCATGCTTAGTGTGGCACACACAGACACACAATGCAAAGACTAAGTGAACTTCTCTCCTTTTTATCTGCTTTCAGGTGTGATTTTTATATTGCCCACACCTGTTACTTGCCCCAGGTGAGTTTACAGGAGCATCACATGCTTGAAACAATCTTATTTATCCACAATTTTGAAAGGGTGCCAAGAATTTCGTCCAGCCCATTTTTGGAGTTTTGTGACATTATGTCCAATTTGCTTTTTTCCAATATACACAAAGGGAATAAACATGTGTATAGCAAAACATCTGTTACTGCAATACTTTTCTGTGAGAAATACTTGATTTTCTGGAAAAATGTCTGGGGTGCCAATAATTTCGGCCATGACTGTATTTCCTGGGTAGGCAAGGCCTAGGCTTTCACTTTCCAGGGGGCAGCAAAAAACCTCACCACTAAATGGGTAACTCACAGAGCACCGAAATGACGCCAACATTTTGGTGTTCTGTAGTTCCTGTCACGATTCCCAGATCCCACCACGCAGTACTTAACACCCCACACTCCACAGAGCCCAGAAGCTACCAACAGAGTAGCCATGAAAGATCTCTAACTGTCTGGTCCTTAGAATTGGCCAGGTAAACTAGCTAGACAGAAAGGGTTAACAACACAGGGAGTAGTCAGCCGAACCAGAATCAGGAATACAGAGTTCAGAATAGTCAAATGGAATAGCCGGGTCGATATCAGAGCAGTGGCGTAGTACAAGAAAATGGTCTAGGGCAACAGAAGGCAGAATAGTCAGAAACAAGCAGAGGTCAATAACGGGTTAATTCAATATAGCAGTCAGGTACAAGGAGCTCAGGTATGGATAACCACGATCTGGCAACTGCTGAGAATACACTGAGGGTTTTTAAAGACCTTCACCAGGCCACGCCCCCCACTCAAGCCGCGCCTCATGCAACCACCTCCCTGCCTGTCGCCATTTAAACCGGGCATCGGTCAGCGAGCAGCATCAGACATGCTGCCCTCAAGCACACAGGTAGGGCTGGAAGCTCCCAACGTTACAGTTCCCTGCACTTCGGGGAATAAAATTTCCCCACCCTGCAGTGAATTCACCATTCACCGCAGGGTCCCCAAAGTGCATGGAGTCGGCCGCTGTATGCTGCCACCGTGGCCTGCTGTTTTCAAAAGAACTACTGAACGAAAATGTCTGGAATTTACATATAAGATCCTATGATTGATAATAAAAAGTTCTGTTACAGAAAAAGAAGAACCGATATTAAAAAAAGGGGGGGGGCATTTTGCCAATTTTTTTTTGAAAAATGACTAAAAGGTACTAAAAAAAGACTTTTTACTGCAGATTAAAATAATAAATGTTTTATTAGATATTGCATAAAAACGGGAATATTTTTAACATTGAAACCTATGGGATTCGCCTGAATAAACCTGCAGATTGAAACCACTGAACATCAGGGCATTTCACTGCCATTTCTCTGCTATTTGGTGTTTTCTGAATAGATTAACCATTACTTCTCTATGGGGATTTGCACTGCCTTCAAACAGCACCGTACTTGCTGGCAGTTCCCCAAACTTGTGTGTGAGCATATCACAGAGCAGTGGTGTACTTGGGGGAGTGGCAGAGGGCGGGCTGCCCCAGGTACCAGTGATTATTGGGGTGTCATTAGGGGGTACTAGGAGGTACCACTGTCACTGTGTGTCAGCTTTGAGCTGTGTTCTCAAACAATGAGCAGCGGAGCAGGGCATTTACATACGGAATAAAATCGAATAGAATAAAAATCCCCCACTCCTCCCTCCATAGCTCCTCCCCTGCCCCGCAGCAGCTCTAGGAGAGGGGAGGGGGATGTGATTTGTGTGCAGAGAGAAGATGACAGTAAACGGCAGGTAAAGGGGGTATCAGCAGAATATGAAGCCCTGTCTGCTTACTGCTGTTTAAAGTGGACCTTTCCTTAACCAGCACTGCAGTGATAGAAATTTGTCATTGAGCTGCCTGGCTCCTGGTGAGGCTGCGTGCGTGCAGGTCACGCGGTCCGGCCAGTCAGGTGGTACGGAGTCTCAGTACCACCTGACTGGCTGAACCATGTGACACGCACGCAGCTGCTCGCCCTTTCGTTAACACGGACTCTCACTCTATTCTGGACTGAACACCCACCGGGAAGGGAATCAAAGCCACGGTGCACCCTCTGGCAGTGGCACCCCACTACTGACAAGATCGCTCCACGCACAGGCACAGCCGCGATCATAACGTGGCCTGGAGGGACCTCATGCTGAGTCCGTACACAGTCCCTGCTGACTCTGCACACAGCCCTACCACGGACGGAGGCCGGTAAATATAGAATAAATAATTGCTGTGTGCTCATATTCACTAGGTTTGCTGGAATTTTTATTGCTGTGGATTCTGATACGCTGACACACACCAAACATTGCATTGCTGCGAGTTTTATTGCTGTGGATTCTGTGATACACACTGAATATTACTGTGAGTTTTATTGCCCTGGAGCTCTGGGATACGCTCATACACACTGCACATTACTGTGAGTTTTATTGCTGTGCAGCTCTGTAATATGCTCATACACAGTGCCCATTTCTGTGGGTTTTATTGCTGTGCAGCTCTGATATGCTCATACAGTGCCCATTTCTGTGGGTTTTATTGCTGTGCAGCTCTGTGATACGCTCATATGCAGTGCACGTTTCTGTGGATTTTATTGTTCAACCAATTAGAGCGGCTGTGATCCAGTATACTTGACATGCGTGGCTGTTCTTTGTAAAAATGCTTGAATTTAAACATTTCATAATTTTCTTTATCTCAATAGATACATTTGAAATGGTAAACAAAATATACAAGTAGGCACTTGGTATTCACTTTTACTATAAAGCGAGGAAAAGGCGGAGCTTAAAGAGGAAGGGTGGGGATTAACCAGGAAGAGGGGTGCCCTTGACAGGAAGGGGTGCCTCAAATTTAAATTAGGGGGTGCACAAGTTTAGTCAGGCCTAGGGCAGCACAAAACCTAAATACACCACTGACTCACAGACACACACTCAGACATACACACACACAGACACTCTCCTACTTGTATCGCTAAACTGCAGTTAGCCGTCTATTCTCTGGATAAATTGTGGTGAATCATTTAACGGCTCTTTCTCATCTAAACACAGAGATAATAGATCAAAATAAAAATCTAAACACATACAGGGTTATTCAGAGAGAGGTGAAAACCTTGAGAATTGCAGGAGAATGGAAAATCTAGACCAAATAGCAGATTTGGAAAGTGAGATAAATGGGAGAATTTTTCTGGTTTGACTATTTTGACCTAGAATTTTCACTTCTCCAGTCATTCTCCGGAGTGTCACCTCTTTCTGAATAACCCTTATATTATTCATAAAGTGACCTTTTCCATTAGTGTTTGATAATTAATGTATTGTTTAAACCTTGAGGTTACATGATTTAATATCTTGCATTTTATTACTTTGTATTTCTGTAACATTTCAATGTTCTTGAATCCAGAACAAACTGAAAACCAGAGAAATCTCAATGTATCCTTCCTGGAAACCAGAGAAATCTCAATGTATCCTTCCTGGTAAACCAGAGAAATCTCAATGTATCCTTCCTGGAAACCAGAGAAATCTCAATGTATCCTTCCTGAAAACCAGAGAAATCTCAATGTATACTTCCTGGAAACCAGAGAAATCTCAATGTATCCTTCCTGGAAACCAGAGAAATCTCAATGTATCCTTCCTGGTAAACCAGAGAAATCTCAATGTATCCTTCCTGGAAACCAGAGAAATCTCAATGTATCCTTCCTGAAAACCAGAGAAATCTCAATGTATCCTTCCTGAAAACCAGAGAAATCTCAATGTATACTTCCTGGTAAACCAGAGAAATCTCAATGTATCCTTCCTGAAAACCAGAGAAATCTCAATGTATCCTTCCTGAAAACCAGAGAAATCTCAATGTATCCTTCCTGGAAACCAGAGAAATCTCAATGTATCCTTCCTGGAAACCAGAGAAATCTCAATGTATCCTTCCTGGTAAACCAGAGAAATCTCAATGTATCCTTCCTGGAAACCAGAGAAATCTCAATGTATCCTTCCTGAAAACCAGAGAAATCTCAATGTATCCTTCCTGGAAACCAGAGAAATCTCAATGTATCCTTCCTGGAAAACCAGAGAAATCTCAATGTATCCTTCCTGGAAACCAGAGAAATCTCAATGTATCCTTCCTGAAAACCAGAGAAATCTCAATGTATCCTTCCTGGAAAACCAGAGAAAACTCAATGTATCCTTCCTGGAAACCAGAGAAATCTCAATGTATCCTTCCTGGAAACCAGAGAAATCTCAATGTATCCTTCCTGGAAAACCAGAGAGAACTCAATGTATCCTTCCTGGAAACCAGAGAAATCTCAATGTATCCTTCCTGGAAAACCAGAGAAATCTCAATGTATCCTTCCTGGAAAACCAATGAAATCTCAATGTATCCTTCCTGGAAACCAGAGAAATCTCAATGTATCCTTCCTGGAAACCAGAGAAATCTCAATGTGTCCTTCCTGGAAACCAGAGAAATCTCAATGTATCCTTCCTGGAAACCAGAGAAATCTCAATGTGTCCTTCCTGAAAACCAGAGAAATCTCAATGTATCCTTCTTGTAAAACCAGAGAAAACTCAATGTATCCTTCCTGAAAACCAGAGAAATCTCAATGTATCCTTCCTGAAAACCAGAGAAATCTCAATGTATCCTTCCTGGAAACCAGAGAAATCTCAATGTATCCTTCCTGAAAACCAGAGAAATCTCAATGTATCCTTCCTGAAAACCAGAGAAATCTCAATGTATACTTCCTGGAAACCAGAGAAATCTCAATGTATCCTTCCTGGAAAACCAGAGAAAACTCAATGTATCCTTCCTGGAAAACCAGAGAAATCTCAATGTATCCTTCCTGAAAACCAGAGAAATCTCAATGTATCCTTCCTGGAAAACCAGAGAAAACTCAATGTATCCTTCCTGGAAAACCAGAGAAAACTCAATGTATCCTTCCTGGAAACCAGAGAAATCTCAATGTATCCTTCCTGGAAAACCAGAGAAATCTCAATGTATCCTTCCTGGAAACCAGAGAAATCTCAATGTATCCTTCCTGAAAACCAGAGAAATCTCAATGTATCCTTCCTGGAAAACCAGAGAAAACTCAATGTATCCTTCCTGGAAACCAGAGAAATCTCAATGTATCCTTCCTGGAAACCAGAGAAATCTCAATGTATCCTTCCTGGAAAACCAGAGAGAACTCAATGTATCCTTCCTGGAAACCAGAGAAATCTCAATGTATCCTTCCTGGAAACCAGAGAAATCTCAATGTGTCCTTCCTGGAAACCAGAGAAATCTCAATGTGTCCTTCCTGGAAAACCAATGAAATCTCAATGTATCCTTCCTGGAAACCAGAGAAATCTCAATGTATCCTTCCTGGAAACCAGAGAAATCTCAATGTATCCTTCCTGAAAACCAGAGAAATCTCAATGTATCCTTCCTGAAAACCAGAGAAATCTCAATGTATACTTCCTGGAAACCAGAGAAATCTCAATGTATCCTTCCTGGAAAACCAGAGAAAACTCAATGTATCCTTCCTGGAAACCAGAGAAATCTCAATGTATCCTTCCTGGAAAACCAGAGAAATCTCAATGTATCCTTCCTGGAAAACCAATGAAATCTCAATGTATCCTTCCTGGAAACCAGAGAAATCTCAATGTGTCCTTCCTGGAAACCAGAGAAATCTCAATGTGTCCTTCCTGGAAAACCAATGAAATCTCAATGTATCCTTCCTGGAAACCAGAGAAATCTCAATGTATCCTTCTTGTGAAACCAGAGAAATCTCAATGTATCCTTCCTGGAAAACCAGAGAAATCTCAATGTATCCTTCCTGGAAAAATACGTTATAAAAAAATTTCCTAAGGAAACGCCGGCAGCAAATGTTCCTCCATAAACGGACAAAGATCATTCCAGAATTGGGAATTAAAGAGAATTTTCTCTCAAATTTCGACACTATTTTCCGTAATTTTGGTTAATAGAGTAAAATATAAGAAGATTCATCAGGATTTATTCCTTCTGGGTCGGCAAGCGAGGGGGGGGGGGAGTCCGAGGGGGGGGGGTGTCTGAGCTGGCTCTGTCATTAGATGCTGAAAAGTCCTGTGACCGAGTCAGCTGGACCTGCCTGAGGAGCGTTTTAGATATAGGCGAGCACAGGGGGTGTGCAAAGTGTGTCCAGGCACACCCTAATGTTGGGTGAAGAGGTAGTCTTCGACCTCTTAGGCTAGGGTCAGACTAACGCATTTTTCACGTTGTCCGTGAAAAAGTGCGTTCGAACGAATGGACTTATTTTTTCACGGAATACGCAATAGCGGTCATACGATGCGCAGTTTCATCCGTGATTTTGTACGGATCATCAATAAAACACTTTTTGTGTCTGGACTTTATGTTGGCCGGACATTAGCAGCGTCTGACGTCTCCTAATCACGCACACACGCCGCTAGCGGACGCAGCGCACTCTGTACGTTAGTACTAGTGGTTTCACGTTCTCGAAAAAATGCGTTTGTTTGCCGCTTGCGTTGCGCGGCCGCACTTTTGTGCGACCGTACTTCGTATATTGGCCGTCATTGCCCGGCATCTGCTGCTAGCACGGCCGTGATTATGTGCGGCTGCACGCGCGTTCGCACTGCCTCAGTCTGACCCTAGCCTAAGTAATGTCCCTTCACTGCCTCGTGATTAAACCCTGATGTATGTGGCTGGGCTCACCCTGATGTATGTGGCTGGGCGCACCCTGATGTATGGGGCTGGGCTCACCCTGATGTATGGGGCTGGGCTCACCCTGATGTATGTGGCTGCGCTCACCCTGATGTATGTGGCTGGGCGCACCCTGATGTATGTGGCTGGGCACCCTGATGTATGTGGCTGCGCTCACCCTGATGTATGTGGCTGGGCGCACCCTTATGTATGTGGCTGGCACACCCTGATGTATGTGGCTGGGCTCACCCTGATGTATGTGGCTGGGCGCACCCTGATGTATGGGGCTGGGCTCACCCTGATGTATGTGGCTGGGCTCACCCTGATGTATGTGGCTGGGCTCACCCTGATGTATGTGGCTGGGCTCACCCTGATGTATGTGGCTGGGCGCACCCTGATGTATGGGGCTGGGCTCACCCTGATGTATGGGGCTGGGCGCACCCTGATGTATGTGGCTGGGCTCACCCTGATGTATGTGGCTGGGCTCACCCTGATGTATGTGGCTGGGCGCACCCTGATGTATGTGGCTGGGCGCACCCTTATGTATGTGGCTGGGCACACCCTGATGTATGTGGCTGGGCGCACCCTGATGTATGTGGCTGGGCGCACCCTGATGTATGAGGCTGGGCGCGCCCTGATGTATGGGGCTGGGCGCACCCTGATGTATGTGGCTGGGCGCGCCCTGATGTATGTGGCTGGGCTCACCCTGATGTATGTGGCTGCGCGCGCCCTGATGTATGTGGCTGCGCGCACCAGAGTACATACTACAGGGCTCTCTCTTCCTGTCTGTGACTGCATGTTGTGGTGGGATGTGCTGCAGTACCGGCATTTGACCAGCAGAGGGTAACGCTGTCTGTAAAGGCACTGTAGGGCTGTTACCGGGTATTTACACTGTGTATGTGGTTGTGAAAGGGTTAAGAGGTTCCTCCCATGATTTTACCCCGCGGCTGGTAAGTTATTAGCCTTTCGGCTGGCTGAGGGTGATGGGACTGATTCATTCCAGCACCTGAGGCTTCCTCACCCCGGACCTCGCTCCTCTCTGGATCGACCCCGCGGCCCGTCACACCTCCGTACATGCGGTATCCTTGGCACAATCCCGCCTCCTCCTGTGGGCTGAACTGGATGCCGGTGGCCTCCTCCATCTCCGCCATCTTGAGGTCCCCGTGGCGCAGCCCCTGCAGGCGGTTCAGTACCAGGCTTTGGGTGCGGGCGAGGTGCACATCCGGTGCCCGCTCTAGTAGCCCTTTGGTGAAGCTGGTGGCCGTGCTCAGGTCAGAGATCTGCTGCTGTATCCGAGCTCCCTGCAAGCTGAGGGTCTGCTGCCTCCGCTGGATCTCCTCGTCGATGTCCCTCAGCAGCCGGGACCGGTGCTCGTGTACTGCGCTGATGTATTTATCAGTGAAGACCTCCACCTCTTCTCGGAGAAGCTCGGCTCGCCGGTTCAGGGCCTCCTTAACGCTGTGCACTCCTTTCATCGCAGCCTCTAACTCCGTTAGCTGAGCCTCCACCTCCATCACAGCCTTCTGGACGTGTTCACGGTGCCTCCCTGCAACCTCGGCCACGGGCCGCACAGCGTGCCCCTGGTGTCTGGTGAGGGCACAGTCCCGGCACGCGGGCACCGAGCACGGCTCGCAGAACAGGCGCAGCTCCTCCAGCAGGTGAACTTTACATAACGGCACCGGGGTCAGTGAGAGCCCAGGGGGCAAATCCTGCATGGGCAGGAGATGGTGTCTGGCCGTGCGCGTCTGCCGCCTGCAGGGAGAGAAAAAAGGGCGCAGTATGTGGGCTTCAGCTTCTTAGATCCTCACCTTCATATATGCCCTGTGGGACCCACCTTACCCGTACCGGTGACCTGCCAGGACCCACCTTAACCCATACCGGTGACCTGCCAGGACCCACCTTAACCCGTACCGGCGGTGACCTGCCAGGACCCACCTTAACCCGTACCGGTGACCTGCCAGGACCCACCTTAACCCGTACCGGCGGTGACCTGCCAGGACCCACCTTAACCCGTACCGGCGGTGACCTGCCATGACCCACCTTAACCCGTACCGGCGGTGACCTGCCAGGACCCACCTTAACCCGTACCGGCGGTGACCTGCCAGGACCCACCTTAACCCGTACCGGTGACCTGCCAGGACCCACCTTAACCCGTACCGGCGGTGACCTGCCAGGACCCACCTTAACCCGTACCAGTGACCTGCCATGACCCACCTTAACCCGTACCGGCGGTGACCTGCCAGGACCCACCTTAACCCGTACCGGTGACCTGCCAGGAACTCCATTAACCCATACCGGTGACCTGCCAGGACCCACTTTAACCCGTACCGGTGAACTGCCAAGACCCCCATTAACCTGAACCTGCACCCACATTAACCCAAAGCCAGGGCTGGATTTGTATCTCAGGAGCCGGTAAGCACAGAAATGTGGAGCGTGCCCCTCTCCCAAAAATAGAAACCTGCCAAAATAAGTTTTTAAATTTTTGTTTCGGGACAACTTAAAAATCTATATATATTTAAAAAGAAATTAAATCCGTTTCTGTCTGTGTCATATCAGGCGAAGGAGCAGAATCTGTTGTGTTAGTGCAGCCGCTTTGTGTGTGTTTTACAGGTGCATCTGAAAAATTAGAATGTGGTTTTTGTTATATGTGAGAAAAATCATCACAATTAAAAGAACCGAACGACTTAAACTCCTTCAGTCTGTGCGCATTGAATTGATTAAACTCCTTCAGTCTGTGCGCATTGAATTAAACTCCTTCAGTCTGTGCGCATTGAATGGATTAAACTCCTTCAGTCTGTGCGCATTGAATGGATTAAACCCCTTCAGTCTGTGCGCATTGAATGGATTAAACTCCTTCAGTCTGTGCGCATTGAATGGATTAAACTCCTTCAATCTGTGCGCATTGAATTGATTAAACTCCTTCAGTCTGTGCGCATTGAATTGATTAAACTCCTTCAGTCTGTGCGCATTGAATTGATTAAACTCCTTCAGTCTGTGCGCATTGAATGGATTAAACTACTTCAGTCTGTGCGCATTAAATTGATTAAACTCCTTCAGTCTGTGCGCATTGAATGGATTAAACCCCTTCAGTCTGTGCGCATTAAATTGATTAAACTCCTTCAGTCTGTGCGCATTGAATGGATTAAACTCCTTCAGTCTGTGCGCATTGAATGGATTAAACTCCTTCAGTCTGTGCGCATTAAATTGATTAAACTCCTTCAGTCTGTGCGCATTGAATTGATTAAACTCCTTCAGTCTGTGTGCATTGAATGGATTAAACTCCTTCAGTCTGTACGCATTGAATTGATTAAACTCCTTCAGTCTGTACGCATTGAATGGATTAAACTCCTTCAGTCTGTACGCATTGAATGGATTAAACTCCTTCAGTCTGTGCGCATTAAATTGATTAAACTCCTTCAGTCTGTGCGCAGTGAATTGATTAAACTCCTTCAGTCTGTGCGCATTGAATGGATTAAACTCCTTCAGTCTGTGTGCATTGAATGGATTAAACTCCTTCAGTCTGTGCGCATTGAATGGATTAAACTCCTTCAGTCTGTGCGCATTGAATGGATTAAACTCCTTCAGTCTGTGTGCATTGAATGGATTAAACTCCTTCAGTCTGTGCGCATTGAATGGATTAAACTCCTTCAGTCTGTGCGCATTGAATTGATTAAACTCCTTCAGTCTGTGCGCATTGAATTGATTAAACTCCTTCAGTCTGCGCGCATTGAATTCATTAAACTCCTTCAGTCTGTGCGCATTGAATGGATTAAACTCCTTCAGTCTGTGCGCACTGAATGTACTTTTTACAGTTTTTTTATTTTTACACATTTCATGATCGCGTTTGACCTTTCAAATAACACTCATTTAACCTTGTGTGCTGTACAATTCAGAGACGCAAGTTCCAAAGCCATAAATTGAAACAATGCGTTGCATCATCAGCTCCGTACTTGGGAAATGAGGTGAGTTAGCGCAGCATCACTGTGCACTTTATAATTTTAAACTAAATACAGTGGCAAGAAAAAGTATGTGAACCCTTTGGGATTACGTGGAGTTTTGCATGAATTGGTGATAAAATGTCTCTGATCTTCATCTAAGTCACAACAATTTGAAAAACACAGTCTGCTTAAAATAATACAACACAAACATTATTTGTTTTCATGTTTTTATTGTGCAGAACATGTAAACATTCACAGTGCAGGGTGGAAAAAGTATGTGAACCTTTGGAGTTAATAACTGGTTGACCCTCCTTTGGCAGCAATAACCTCAACCAAACGTTTCCTGTAGTTGCAGATCAGACCTGCACAACGATCTGGAGTAATTTTGGACCACTCCTCTTCACAAAACTGTTTCAGTGTAGCAATATTCTTGGGATGTCTGGTGTGAATCGCTCTCTTAAGGTCATGCCACAGCATTTCAATCGGGTTGAGGTCAGGACTCTGACTGGGCCACTCCAGAAGGCGTATTTTGTTTTGTTGAAGCCATTCTTTTGTTGAATTACTTGTATGCTTTGGGTCATTGTCCTGTTGCATCACCCATCCTCTGCGGAGCTTCAGTTGGCGGACAGATGGTCTTACGTTTTCCTGCAAAATGTCTTGATAAACTCTGGAATTAATTTTTCCATCAATGACAACAATCCGTCCAGGCCCTGAGGCAGCAAAGCAGCCCCAAACCATGATGCTCCCTCCGCCATGTTTTACAGTGGGGATGAGGTTTTGATGTTGGTGTGCTGTGCCTTTTTTTCTCCACACATAGTGTTGTGTTTTTTCCAAACAACTCAATTTTGGTTTCATCTGTCCACAGAATATTTTGCCAGTAGTGCTGTGGAACATCCAGGTGCTCTTTTGCAAACTTCAAACGTGCTG
The DNA here is from genome assembly GCA_009667805.1 of Leptobrachium leishanense. Taxonomy (NCBI): domain Eukaryota; kingdom Metazoa; phylum Chordata; class Amphibia; order Anura; family Megophryidae; genus Leptobrachium; species Leptobrachium leishanense. The sequence goes on along the minus strand of CM019064.1, from coordinate 77,988,384 downwards.
CAATATTCTTTTTGGACAGCAATGGCTTCCTCCGTGGTGTCCTCCCATGTACTCCATTCTTGTTTAATGTTTTCCTTATTGTAGATGTGCCAACAAAAATGTTAGCATGTGCCAGAGATTTCTGTAAGTCTTTAGCTGACACTCTAGGATTCTTCTTTACCTCATTAAGCATTCTGCGCTGTGCTCTTGCAGTCATCGTTACAGGACGACCACGCCTAGGGAGAGTAGCAACAGTGCTGAACTTTCTCCATTTGTAGACAGTCTGTCTTACCGTGGACACCTGAACATCAAGGCTTTTGGAGATACTTTTGTAACCCTTTCCAGCTTCTTGCAAGTCAACAATTCTTGATCGTAGGTCTTCTGAGAGCTCTTTTCTGCGAGGCATGGTTCACATCAGGCAGTGCTTCTTGAAAGCAGTAAACCTAAAACTGGTGTGTGTTTTTAAAGGGCAGGACAGCTTTCAGCAACACATCCAATAATATCACACTGATTGGACTCAAGGTTGGCTCACTCCTGGCTCCAATTAGCTCTTGGAGAAGTCATTAGGCTAGGGGTTCACATACTTTTTCCACCCTGCACTGTGAATGTTTACATGTTCTGTTCAATCAACACATGAAAACATATAATGTTTGTGTTGTATTATTTTAAGCAGACTGTGTTTTTCAGATTGTTGTGATTTAGATGAAGATCAGAGCACATTTTATGACCAATTCATGCAAAACTCCACGTAATCCCAAAGGGTTCACATACTTTTTCTTGCCACTGTAATAAAGCTGCGTTAAAAAAAGAGAAAGATATTGATTTATTTTATACATTAGTTACCTGAATCTAATCTGATTATATTTCGTTTCACTGTAAAGCTCATAATCTGGCCTTTCCAATGACACCTCATATGTTCCTTTAACTCTTAGGGCTCCAGAGATACAGGGGACTAAATTATTGTAAAATATATATATTTTACAGAGGAAGGCGCCCCCTTGTGGCAGGGGCCTGTAGGAACAGGCTTATTCTGCCTAGTTATAAACCCAGCCCTGCCCATACCTGTGACCTGTCAAAACACCCACATGCTCGGACCCATGTTAACCCATACCCACCTGAACCTGTGTGCACAACTGGCTAGGAGACCCCTGAACCTGTGCCCACAGCCTGCCTGGACCCACGTTAACCCATACCCACATGTACCTGTGACCTGCCAGGACCCACATTAATCCACACCCACCTGAACCCGTGTGCACAACTGGCTAGGAGACCCCTGAACCTGTGCCCACTGCCTGGACCCACGTTAACCCATACCCACATGTACCTGTGACCTGCCAGGACCCACATTAATCCACACCCACCTGAACCTGTGCCCACAGCCTATCTGAACTCCCCTTAACCCGTACCTGCCAGGAGCCGCCTCAACTAGTCCCTGTGACAATGCCTGGATGTGAATTGACCCTCGTTCCTCTGCCAGGGGTCAGATACCTCGGCCCTCCTCATTTTTTGGAAATATATGTGAGACTCGTTCAATCTAGCAGGGAACATCATGGGAAATGTAGTTCCAAACCATTTTGAGGGTCAGGGATGCTGAGCCCTGCGTTTACATGTTTCCCTTAGCCGACGTCGGCAACGCCACCAGGGCCCCTGACTGCGCGGAGGGCAGCGTCTCCCAAAACCATAATAAACCCACGTGTTACCCCTCAGTGGGTGCGGGTAATTGCCCTGTGTGGGTGTGTGCACTGTGCTACCTCTCAGTGGGTGTGGGTGACTGCCCTGTTACCCCTCAGTGAGCGCGGGTAATTGCCCTGTGTTACCCCTCAGTAGGTGCGGGTAATTTCCCTCTGTGGGTATGTGCCCTGTGTTACCCCTCTGTGGGTATGTGCCCTGTGTTACCCCTCTGTGGGTATGTGCCCTGTGTTTGCCCTGTGTGGGTGACTGCCCTGTGTTACCCCTCAGTGGGTGCGGGTGACTGCCCTGTGTTACCCCTCAGTGGGTGCGGGTAATTTCCCTGTGTGGGTGTGTGCCCTGTGTTTGCCCTGTGTTGGTGCGGGTGACTGCCCTGTGTTACCCCTCAGTGGGTGCGGGTAATTGCCCTGTGTGGGTGTGTGCCCTGGTTTGGGTTTTAGGTACCCGCGGTGCTCTTGCCCTCACCTGTGCGCCTGGCAGCAGAATTCACAAACATTCACCTTGCAGTCCTGGCACCGGTTCTGGGCCCTGCCTTCTCCGCACAGGTCACATGGTGGCTCATGGGCACCGCTCCGCAGCATCTCGCGCAGCACCTCTTCCTCTGCCACCATGTCTGGCACCAGTCCGGTTACCCCTTCAGGGGGCAGCACCACCTCAGAGTCACATACCGGGCATAGAAGGCTCTTCTGGGTCTCAGACCCGTTTCTGGTGCTGGTGAAGGGCCGCAGCCGGTTCAGGCAGCTCAGACACAGGGTGTGCAGACAGGGCAGGATCCGCGGGTCCAAGAATATCTCATGGCACAGCGGGCACAGTGACTGGGCTGTGGGTATTGGGGCATTTATGATGGCAGAGTCTGACATCACTACAGACAACTCCGCTAAATGACCCGAAACGCGTTGAAACCAGAATCTGATCAGAACCACAAGGGTCCAACCAGGCAGAGGTTCAGATGATTCCTTTTGGCTTGACCCCTCTGTGCAGGATCCAGGTGTTTTGGTGAGGGCTCCCTCAGTGCAGGATCCAGCTGCCGGGTGTTTTGGTGAGGGCCCCCTCGGTGCAGGATCCAGGTGCCGGGTGTTTTGGTGAGGGCCCCCTCAGTGCAGGATCCAGCTGCCGGGTGTTTTGGTGAGGGCCCCCTCGGTGCAGGATCCAGGTGCCGGGTGTTTTGGTGAAGGCCCCCTCGGTGCAGGATCCAGGTGCCGGGTGTTTTGGTGAAGGCCCCCTCGGTGCAGGATCCAGGTGCCGGGTGTTTTGGTTGAGGGCCCCTCGGTGCAGGATCCAGGTGCCGGGTGTTTTGTTGAGGGCCCCTCGGTGCAGGGTCCAGGTGCCGGGTTTTTTGGTTGAGAGGCCCCCTCGGTGCAGGGTCCAGGTGCCGGGTTTTTTTGTTGAGGGCCCCTCGGTGCAGGGTCCAGGTGTTTTGGTGAGGGCCCCCTCAGTGCAGGATCCAGCTGCCGGGTGTTTTGGTGAGGGCCCCCTCGGTGCAGGATCCAGGTGCCGGGTGTTTTGGTGAGGGCCCCCTCAGTGCAGGATCCAGCTGCCGGGTGTTTTGGTGAGGGCCCCCTCGGTGCAGGATCCAGGTGCCGGGTGTTTTGGTGAGGGCCCCCTCAGTGCAGGGTCCAGGTGCCGGATTTTTTGGTTGAGGGCCCCTCGGTGCAGGATCCAGGATCCAGGTGTTTTGGTGAGGGCCCCTCGGTGCAGGATCCAGGTGCCGGGTGTTTTGTTGAGGGCCCCTCGGTGCAGGATCCAGGATCCGGGTGTTTTGGTGAGGCCCCCTCAGTGCAGGGTCCAGGTGCCGGATTTTTTGGTTGAGGGCCCCTCGGTGCAGGATCCAGGATCCAGGTGTTTTGGTGAGGGCCCCTCGGTGCAGGATCCAGGTGCCGGGTGTTTTGGTTGAGGGCCCCTCGGTGCAGGATCCAGGATCCAGGTGTTTTGGTGAGGGCCCCTCGGTGCAGGATCCAGGTGCCGGGTGTTTTGGTTGAGGGCCCCTCGGTGCAGGATCCAGGATCCAGGTGTTTTGGTGAGGGCCCCTCGGTGCAGGATCCAGGTGCCGGGTGTTTTGGTGAGGGCCCCTCGGTGCAGGATCCAGGTGCCGGGTGTTTTGGTGAGGGCCCCTCGGTGCAGGATCCAGGTGCCGGGTGTTTTGGTGAGGGCCCCTCGGTGCAGGATCCAGGATCCAGGTGTTTTGGTGAGGGCCCCTCGGTGCAGGATCCAGGTGCCGGGTGTTTTGGTGAGGGCCCCTCGGTGCAGGATCCAGGTGCCGGGTGTTTTGGTGAGGGCCCCTCGGTGCAGGGTCCAGGTGCCGGGTGTTTTGGTGAGGGCCCCTCGGTGCAGGGTCCAGGCCCCTGGATGTGACCTGCAGGGATTCCTGTCTGGGACACTAAGTGACTCTAGAAGACACAGCCCCTCCCCCGCTCCCCCTCCTGCTGGGAGTATGAGGAATGTGAGCACATTCCAGGCAGGGTTAACCCCTTCCCTCCCTCTGTATAGAGACAGCGAGTGTTAAATCCTTCCCTCTGTATAGAGACAGCAAGAGTTAACCCCTTCCCTCCCTATATTGATAACATGGTTTAACCCCTTCCTTCCCTCCTGTACACAGCTTTAAGCCCTATTAATGGCGCCGTGCCATCATGGTAAGATGCCGCCGCTGCCACGTGCATAACTCAGACGCTCTCACCCAGAAAGGGCGTCCAGGACTGAAACGCTAAGGCAGCCGCTTCTGCACGTGTCAGAGCAGCGCCCCCAGTGGAGGAAACCTGGAGGTGCAGCCAGAAAGTAGAAAACAAGTGACGCTCCGCCAGATTCTGCAAATACAATAAATTCCGCGTGAGGCGCCTGAAGATACACAAAGGGTTAATCAATTAAACACGTTTTCACGTAACCCCCATGTCTTTTCTATGGGGGGGTGAATACTTCTGGGCGTGTCGGAAGTACCCCATCACTCTCTGGTGGCAGCAGAGGATTTGGGGTGCTGTGTGCAGGTTTTGGGGTGTTAGGGCGGCATATCTTGGGGCCCGGATAGTGGGTAGAGTTAGTAATCCAGAGGCTTGGAGCCGTTAACCCCTTATACCCCCCTCAGCCGCTGGTCGTCACGATAACGTCTTCTCTTCCCTTTTAATCACTTGGCTTTGATTTATTTAATATTCAGAAAATTTTCATTGAAGAAAAAAGAATCTTACAGGAAGGAGAAGTGTAATCAGAAATAACTCCCCGCTTCATTCATGAGATTTTGTGAGCTCCATTGTTTATGGCCTGAGTCTGTTACTGGTTGATCACTTTCCCTGCCTGGGAAGTGAATTGCTCTTTTGGATGTTCCATGTCTTGAAGATGTGTCACTAGGGTGTTTTCCAGGAAGGATACATTGAGATTTCTCTGGTTTTCCAGGAAGGATACATTGAGATATCTCTGGTTTCCAGGAAGGATACATTGAGATTTCTCTGGTTTTCAGTTTGTCCTGGATTCAAGAACATTGAAATGTTACAGAAATACAAAGTAATAAAATGCAAGATATTAAAAACACAAATATACAGATTAACCCAGAAATAAATATGTAGAAAATATAGTCACTGTGTTGTTTGTATTGTTGTGACAACATGCTTCTTTGTTACCTTCTCTCACAGCTTTATTCCTGCTCCTGTTTCCCTGGTTTTTGCCTGTGAATATCGAAGCATTTGTTTTGCTCGGCCAGGAGGGTCGTTTCCCTTTGCGTGCACGTTGTGTCTCCTTCCTAGGGTTTTTTGTTGCAGGTATCCTGATTTATTGTGATTTATAATGTGGGTTCGGCGCCTCACATCGAGTCTCCGGATGTGTATTCTCTGAGGAATCACAACATACAGACCATAGAGTGTTCCATTTCTGTGCAATCATACCGTAGTTTGGTGATTTGGTTCCAGTTGTCTTCATACCTGGTGCTTTCGGCTGTTGGGTCTCTGGGTATTTTTTTGCTAAATTCTTTGTAGCTTTAAGAGTCTTTGGATGAGATGAAGCATACAGGTCTTCTCTGATGTTGATTATGATGATACACAGCTATTTCCCACATTTTGTATCTTCTTTACCTTGAGTTACAGTTGCTGGGTCTGTCTCCCGGTCTCTCCTTTTCAGGGACATTTTTCGACATGCAGATGGTTTGGCTCTTGTCATGCCTCAGCCCTGAGAGCCTGCTGTGGTCAGCCTGGGTCACTAGCTCTCTATACCTGCTCCCCACCTAAGGGTTAACTCCTGTGTCTGAACCTGAGGATTCTGCATATAACCAGACCACACCCTCCTCCCCTTTGCTCTTTCATTTTGTGTTATTCCCTTCCCAGTGTCCAGAGGTCTTGAGAGCTCCCTCTTGTCATTGTAAGTTCCTGATTTACTTTGCTCTGCCGTGCATCCTTGCTGTGTCTGCATTACCTGGTTCCTGCGTGCTGGACAATCCACTGCGTGGCCCACTATCCAGTGGGTCCAGAGACACTCAAGTGGCTTCCAGCCCTCCAGCTCTCTCCAAGGAGACCAACCTACTATCAAGGTACATTTGCCTAAAGGCTCCTGCTTCTCCTCTAGCGGATCTGGAGAGAGACTACGTGGTCCACCATCCACTTGCCTATTTTCTGTGCTACCGCCTGTTCTGTGCTGGACTGTTTGCTGTGAACCATCCCACAATACAAGCTTTGTTGTGCATTTACTGTCTCCTGTGTCTTTCTGCCTGCTCACCCCCAGCGCTTGGGAATATAACATCACACTGAGGCTGTGCCATGGCTCCTTCCTGGCACGAACCTGACAGCTCTGGTACTTCTCTTGTCCTCCCATGTTTTAGAGATGTGTCCTGCTTCAGTTTGTGTTTTCTTCTGCTTTATTCTTGAGTATTTTAATATGATAACGTGATTGTCGGAAGCCGTTCCTTCCGTTGTGTAACACATTTCATTCAGATCTTCGGCTATTTCTTGTATCTATACTATTGTTCCGCGGGATTCTGGTCTGGTGAACCACCTCTGGGTTTGGATGGTCATCTTATCCTGGTTTTGACGTTCTTGTTGTTTTGGAAATTAATCTACTATCAATTCCCTAATGTAGTTTGATCTGCTGCACTTACAAGCAGCTCTCTGCTATCCATGATATACGTACCTGAACCCGCGCAGTAAAGAGACACAGACACCATCACGTTGTTTCTACCTGGAGTTCATCTGACCACCTCAGCCAAGAGCCAAGTCCAAAGTGTGCTCAGTCCCAAGTGCTCCTGGCTTCTGGTCAGATTCATTTATTATACAAATCGGACAACGCCCAGTGGCCACTGACTATACAACAGAAAAACAAGTTTGTCCAGTAAATACATTTACATATCAAAAGGACAGAGGTGTGGACTAGAATGACGGACCGGCCCCCTGTACACACCTTATCCCTACAGTATAATGTACGCCGCTGGCTTGGATTTAAAACCACATTCAAATCCAACACAGGGAGACAGATGACAACTTATAAAAACACACACATCCTAGACTATAATGTCCACATAATAAAATTTCCACAACATTGTGGAGCCTGTGTACTTGCTCCATTTTTTTCCACAGAATTCCTTCCTTCTGACGTCTAATACCAAGAGGTCGTTCGATTTTAATTTTTTTGCACTTTTTCTCTGCTTTCACTTGTTCTAGCATTGGATCATTTCCTGTCGGTTTTCTTCCTTTTTCTCATTCTATGGCTGGTTTGGGGTCCCTACTAGGGATGAGCCGAACACCCCCGTGTTCGGTTCGCATTCGAACTCGAACAATTTCAAAAGTTCGAGTTCGACCGCGAACACTAACCGAACTCAATGCAAGTCAATGGGACTCAAAAGTTTGATTTTTAGAGTGCCCTCCAAGAGAGCATACAGTATATGCAAGATATTGGCCATAAAAGGTGTATGGGGGTCCGGGTAGTGACAGATTCTAGGACAAGGTCAAAAAGTAAAAAAAAAATTTTTTTTTTAAAGGAACAGTGAGTTTTCCATGAAGTAAGGGTTAAAAATAAATATGAAAAATTCCTTCAAATATCGTGCCTAGGAGGTCCCCATAACCAGCCCGTGAAGTGGCGGATTTCTAGGAAGTATAGAAACATTTAAAAACAAAAAAATGACGTTTCAAATGACGGTAAATGCTTTTCCTTTAATCTATTCATAAACAACTGCTTGGGGCGGCAGCCTGTATGAAAAGAGGAGACATTTTAGGACGCGCAGAAAAAGTTTAGTGATTTTTTGGCTAAATTATGGTGAACCTTATGCAGGCTTTGGATGAAAGTAACAATAGGTGCTCTAAAATTGAGCCTTTAGCGTCGGCAACAGTGCCGTCACACCGTAACCCCTCTGTGGTATTGTGGAAGAGTTTAGGGGTGGACCATGCGGTCCTATATTAAAAAGATATGAATCTGGTAAAGACGTCAGTGTACCCAAATATTGTGCCTTTGGTGGCAGCAAGTGCCTTCACACCGTAACCCTTTTGTGGAAGAGTGCAGGGTTGGATCCTGCGGTTCAAAAAATTAAAATTATATAAATGTGGCACAGGCGCCAGTGCAGCCAAATATTGTGCCTTTCATGGCAGCAAGTGCCTTCACACTGTAACCCTTTTGTGGTATTGTGGTAGAGTTCAGTGCTGGAGGTTTTGTGAATGCAGAAGACATCCCGATCTATTCCGTTATGTCAGCATCAGGGGATTGATAGCTGCTGATCCAGGACTGATTCATTTTTATAAATGTCAGCCGGTCTACAGAGTCGGTGGACAGACGCACTCTTTTGTCTGTGACAAAACCTCCAGCGGCACTGAACGTCCTTTCAGAAAGCACGCTAGATGAAGGGCAACTTAGTAGCTGTATAGCATATTGGCTACGTTCTGGCCAGTGATCCAATCTCAACATCCAGTTAGGCTAGGGTCAGACTGAGGCAGTGCGAACGCGCGTTCTGGCGCACATAATCACGGCCGCACTAGCAGCAGATGACGGGCAATGACAGCCAATATACGAAGTACGGTCGCACAAAAGTCCGGCCGCGCAACGCAAGTGGAAAATGAACGCATTTTTTCGAGAACGTTAAACCGCTGGTACTGACGTACAGAGTGCGCTGCGGCCGCATGGCAGCGTGTGTGCGTGATTAGGAGATGTCAGACGCTGCTAGTGTGCGGCCAACATAACGTTCAAACAGCCGGATTTCCCTAGACTTCTTTTCACCCCATCGTCATGAAATACGTCCAGAATTGCGCATCGTCTGACCACTTAAGCGTATTCCGTGAAAAAATGCGTGCGCACGTATCGACGTACATTTTGACGGTGGCCGCAGAAAATGCGCTCATCTGTCCCTAGCCTAAGCCAGTGGATCATCTGCTGGAAAGGTATCCAGGTCTGCCCTTGCCCCTAGGTAGTCCTGCAACATATGGTGAAGACGCTGGCAATGGGTGCCTACATTTGACATCCCTGGGCGTCATTGACTAAAAAAATTTAAAAAGGCATCAGTCAAGCGGCCCTGGCCTTCACCACTATTCCTCTGATCATCCGCAGCCTCAGAAGCACCTGTGTCATCACTTGGTAACCTACCAGATCCTGGAAAGGTGTTACATAAGTGTCGCTTTAGAGCGTCCTCAAGTTTTTTCATCCTGTGCTCGCTCTGTGTGGGCAGGATGAGCTCTGCAACTTTACCCTTGTATCGTGGATCAAGAAGGCTTGCCAACCAGTAATGATCCCTCTCCTTGATAGCACGAATCCTGGGGTCCTTTGGCAGGCTTTGCAGGATAAGGGAGCCCATGCAGCGTAGGCTGGAGGTGGCATTAGCTTCAGAGTCTTCCTGGTCAATGAGGAGGATGACCCCATCGTACACTTCCTCCTCCCAGTCAAGTACTAGTCCTTGTGTTTCTGGGCACACAAAACCCCTCCCTTGATGAATCCCCACCTTCAATGCCCCCACAACTTAAATATTCCTCCTCATCCTCCTCCTGTCTGATCTGAGGAGGACCCGCTGGAATGCTGTCTGAGGAAAGACTGGGGCCTTCAGAGCTAGGGAAGGCCTCTTCCTCCCGCTGCTCTGCCTCTAGAGTCACATCTATAATTCCCTGCAGAGTGTGCTCCACCAGGAACACTAAAGGAATTGTGTCACTGATGCATGCACTGTCCTTGCTCACCATCCTCGTTGCCTCCTCAAATGGTGACAGTACAGTGCATGCATCCCTTGATCATCAGCCACTGCAGGGGGGAAAAAAAAACAAGTTGACCTGAACCTGTCCTTGTGCCATACTCACACAGGTACTCGTTGATGGCCCTCTGCTGCTTGTGCAGACGCTTCAGCATTGCTAATGTCGAGTTCCACCTGGTGGGCATGTCACAGATCAGACGGTTTGTGGGGAGGTGGAATTCTCTTTGAATTTATGCCAGGCGAACACTTGCTGGGAATGACCGTCTGAAGTGGCTGCAGACTTTTCTGGCCTGGCTGAGAAGCTCTGCCAGCCCTGGGTACCTGGTTAGGAAATGCTGTACCACCAGATTTAGGACGTGTGCTAGGCATGGTACATGCGTCAACTTACCCAGGCGTAGGGCGGAGAGAAGGTTGCTGCCATTATCACAGACGACCATTCCCAGCTGAAGCTGGCGTGGTGTTAACCATCTCTGCACCTGCCCCTGCAGAGCTGACAGAATTTCTGGCCCGGTGTGCCTCCTGTCCCCTAAACAAACCATCTCAAGCACAGTATGGCATCTTTTTGCTTGAGCCATTGCGTAGCCCCTGTCAGGCGTCGGTTTAACTGCCACTTTGCCAGAGACGGAGGAGGAAGAGGTGGTGGTGGAGCAGACAGACCTCATACAAGCAGCTTTCTGGAGGCGTGGTGGATTAACAAGCTCCAGCACAGAGCCCCATCTTGGATCCCTCCCAGCTGCAAGCAGAGTTACCCAGTGTGCCGTGAAGGAAAATTAACGACCCTGTCCATGCTTGCTGGACCACGTGTCTAAAGTCACATGCACCTTGCTGCTGACTGCCTTTCCCAATCACTCCATAACATTGTCTTCCACATGCTGGTATAGTGCTGGAATGGCCTTCCGTGAAAAGTAATGGCGTTTTGGAACATGCCACTGTGGTACAGCTTATTCGGCAATTTCACGGAACGGAGCAGAGTCCACCAGCTGGAAAGGCAGCAGCTGCAATGCGAGTAATTTTGCTAAGCTGGCATTTAGACGCTGTGCTTGGGGATGGTTAGGACTATATATTTTTTTCTTACGCTGCAGCAGCTGGGGCAACGTAATCTGACTGCGTAAATCTTCAGCTGATGGGATGCTGTCACATTGTGAGGAAGGACCTGGTACATCCATTACTGTAGCATCATCCCTGTCAGTGGAGGTTGTAGGCAATGACATGGCAGGACATACAGTGGGGTAGAGACAGATGAGGAGGACCTACGCAACGTTTTGCGCCAATGGGATGCGTGGCAGGTGGTCATATGTCGCCTCAAGCACGTGGTACCCAAGCGTCCGGTGTCTTTCCCACGCTTGAGCCTCATCTGACATAGCAACGGTGGGGTCTGCTACACATTTCTTCAAGAACTCCCAGAAAGCAGAGTTCCTGGATGTGTGCTTTGAGACAACAGCGCTCTGCACCTGAGCAGCTCTGACATCGGATGCCTTGGACTGGCTAGTGCTACATAGAAACATAGAAAAATGTCGGCAGATAAGAACCTTTCGGGCCCATCTACTCTGCCCAATTACATGGATACTTTACCTGGATTTATCTTTTGTTTAGGATAGCCTTATGCCTATCCCATGCCTGCTTAAATTCAATTACTGTTTTGGCCTCTACCACTTCAACTGGAAGGCTGTTCCATGTATCCACCACCCTCTCAGTAAAATAATGCTCCCTGATGTTACTTTTAAACCTTAGCCCCTCTAATCTAAGACTATGTCCTCTTGTTTTGCTACTTTGTTTCCTTTTAAATATACTCCCTTCCTCTACCTTGTGGATTCCCTTTACGTATTTAAATGTTTCTATCATATCTCCTCTGTCTCGTCTTTTTTCCAAGCTGTACATGTTAAGATCATTAAGCCTTTCCTGGTAACTTTTCTCCTTCAAGCCGTACACCATTTTAGTAGCCCTTCTCTGAACTCTCTCTAAGATGTCTATATCCTTCTGGAGATACGGTCTCCAGTACTGCACACAGTACTCCAAGTGAGGTCTCACCAGTGCTCTGTACAGTGGCATGAGCACTTCCCTTTTCCTACTGCTAATACAGGCTCTCCCTACACAACCAAGCATTCTGCCAGCATTTCCTGCTGCTCTATTACATTGCTCTATTACATTGACTACTACAGTTGGTCATAGAGGATGTTGTGCCTCGTGTTTGTTGTGCCGCCTCCTCCTCACTTGACTCCTCTGTTCAATCAGGCATCCAGGTGGAGTCAGTGACCTCATCATCATTGTCATCACCCCTTATCTCCTCGTCACTGGAGCCAACTTGGCAGTATGCTGCAGCTGCTGGGACAACAGGAGTGCCAGTTATTTGTGTGTCATCACTGGCACCCCCTTCCTCTAGGTTGATTATACTCCCTCAACCTCAGAGATTGAATCAGAGCACTGTACTTGCTGCGCATCCTCAAGCAGCATGTCACTGTCATTGTAGTCAAACAATTCAGCTGACTCCTCCGTGTGTGATAGTGAGGCTACGGCAGGAGTAGCTGTGGACATGGAGGCTACATTAGATGTTTTGGCAGCTGAGGTGGACTGTAAAGCACTACAAGCCTGGTTGGCAGAGGACTAGGAGGATGAGGATGGCCTGGTTAGCCAAGCCACCAAATCCTCTGTATGTTGCTGCTGCTTAAGATGGCCAGCACCAGTTAGAAAGGACAAACGTGCCCCTGCAGAGGATGCACCACGTCCACCACAACCAGAGGCACAGCCTCCCGACACAGAGGCTGCTTGCCCTCTTATCTGTGTCTGGGAGCATCTGCCTGTCCTTTTTGGTCTTTCTGACATGGTGAGTGATATATAGATTAAATATATACAGAACTCTGATTCAACTCTGGTATAAAGATTTCCAGAACTCTGGTATAACTCAGTGAGACACCCTGATAGCTGGCAGCCAGTGACAAGACACAGATTACAATTCCCAGAAACCTCCTATAAATCAGTGAGACCCCCTGATGGGTGCCAGTGACAAGACACAAATTAGAATTCACAGAAATCTGCTAAAAGTCAGTGAGACCTCTTGATAGGACCCCCTGATAGCTGGCAACAGTGACAAGACACAGATTACAATTCCCAGAAATCTGCTAGAAGTATGTGGGACCCCCTGATGGGTGGCAGTGACAAGACACAGATTACCTCAATTCCCAGATATTTTGTAGAAATTACTGACCCCCCAAAATAGTTGCTGGGAGTGAGAACAAAGATTAGAACAATTCCCAGATATTTTGTAGAAATGAGACCCCCCCAGTAGCTGGTGGCAGACTGGCAATGAGAACACACACTAACACAACAACAATCTCCTCTCAAATCTCATCTCAAACACGTGCAGAAGCGCTGCGTGGAAACCTTATATAGTGTGCATATATATAGTACACTTAGCTCTGTGAGCCTATGCTTGGGCAAAATTTGCCCAATCAGGACTCTGAGCCGTGATTGGCATAGTCTTGAACCTGTCTTGCACCTGACCTGTAGTCAGGTGCAATGCTGTAGCCAATTACAAGCTTCAGGCCAGTGGAAAAGTGCATTGTGGTGCATTGTGGGCGAACACAGAAATGTTCGTAGTTTGCGAACAGGCGATGTTTGAATCGAACTCCGAACCGAACAGCTCATCCCTATTAGGGACTAAGCTGCGGATGTTGCAGTGCACAAAGGAGAGGCCTTTTTTAGTGGGGAGATTAAATATGGTGTCATCTGTTGGACCAGGGTTGGATTCAACATCATTTGCAAGTGCAAGCAGCAGAATAAAAAGGAATTTGGACAGTTTTGTTTTTGGAAAATTTGTGATTGGAGAGTCTTAAAACTCCATGGGGGGGGGGGGGGTTGGGAGGGCTGGATTTTAACACTCTCCACCAGCTCTCAGCTGATAAATTAAAGGAGCTATAGTGTATTTGTGTTTCTTTTTCTGCTTGGTGTAATTTGTAGGGTATATAGGGAGGGAGGGAAGATTTAGAGAGAAGGGAGGTAGAAGAAAGAAGAAGCAGCAAGAGAGTGAAAAACATTTCTAGAAAACGGAGGTGGAGGAGAGGAAGCACAAAAAAAACCAAATCAACAACCGCAATATATCCATGTGAGCTGGGGGCAATATATTATATCCATCTTTTTTTGGGGGGGGGTGCAAGTAGCTAGTCTTGCCTAGGGCGCAAAATAGTCTAGCACCGGCCCTGTATCTCTCTTTCTGTTCGTCCGAGACACACCACAGATGAACAAAAGGCACAGAAACTGCTACTCATGTAATTTCCCACATATTGCATTTCAAACATTGTCCACAAGGTGGCAGTACAACACAAGGAATAAAAACCTTGGAAAGAGAGGCTGGAGTGGTCACCTCCACTTATATAAACCGATTATCTGTGCATATTCCTGCAGTAGATTCTAAACAGACATTCAGATTCGCGCCTTTATTCTGAATAAATCTTCGCAGCAACATTCACTCCGTCAACACTCCCACATCATTTTTGAACAAATTTTTTGTCTGTTTATTTTGCAATATATTCAATATACAGTATATATATATATATGCACATATTCATTATATACAGGGTTATTCAGAGAGAGGTGAAAAGCAGGAGAATGACTGGAGAATGAAAAATTCTAGGTCAAAATAGCCAAACCAGAAAAATTCTCCCTTTCATCTCACTTTCCAAATCGGCTATTTTGACCTAGAATTTTTCATTCTCCAGTCATTCTCCTGCTTTTCACCTCTCTCTGAATAACCCTGATAGTATCAATGTGCATATATACTAAGTGGATACAAGAGACATAAGTGGTTTAGAGGATTCTCTTCCATTTTTTTCTGCATTTTATACATCGGCAATAGGGATACCAGAAGTACACTTCACATGTAGTCAGCGCCCAACCAGAGAATACACAATCCTTTCCTATAATAAGCATCTGCGAAGCATTGCTACCTACTCTCTGGAGAGCAGCAGCATACATACATTACACACCGCGGGACAGGGGCCACCCCTAGGGCATTACCCACTTTATATCACAGAGCTGCACAGCAATAAAACTCACAGTAATGTACAGTGTGTATTATTATTATTATTATTATTAATTTATAAAGCGCCAGCATATTCCGCAGCGCTGTACAATAAGCACAGTACAGACAGGGTTACAATACATTGAACAACATTTGACAAACAGTACAGGAGGAGATGAGGCCCTATTCCCGTAGGAACTCACAATCTAGGAGGGTTGGGGTTGGAAACAGGAGGAGAGGACTGTAAGGTGAGAGTGATTGATGGTTGTGTCAGTGAGTTGGGGGGGTCGGCTTCCCTAAATAGGAATGTTTTAAGGGAGCGTTTGAAGGAAGAGAAGTTAGGGGAAAGTCTGACAGTACGAGGGAGAGCGTTCCAGAGAGTGGGGGCTGCGCGTGAGAAATCCTGCAGTCTATCATGGGAAGAGGTGATGCGGGGAGAAGCTAGGCGCAGGTCACTGTTTGACCTTAGGGAGCGGGCTGGGGTGTATTTGGTGATTAGTGAGGACAGGTAGTGGGGCGCTGAGTTAGTGAGGGTTTTGTAGGTAAGGATAAGGATTTTGAACTTAATTCTGCAGTGGATGGGGAGCCAGTGAAGGGACTCGCAGAGGGGAGCGGCAGAGACAGAGCGGCGGGTGAGGTGAATTAGCCTGGCGGAGGCGTATCACAGAGCTGCACAGCAATAAAACTCACAGTAATGTACAGTGTGTATGAGCGTATCACAGAGCTCCACAGCAATAAAACTCACAGTAATGTGCGGTGTGTATGAGCGTATCACAGAGCTCCACAGCAATAAATCTCACAGTAATGTGCGGTGTGTATGCGTTTTATTGCTGTGGTGCTCTGATACGCTCATACACACCGCACATTACTGTGAGTGTTATTGCTCTGGTGCTCTGTGACACAGAACATGCAGTGAGGTCAGAGAGGTGAGGCACTGGCTAGTGTCAGAGTTAGATGTATGGGAGGTTTGCATCTGTATGTGAGAGGAAGATTGCATCGGGGTATCATCTTCTTTAAAAGACCTGCCGGTATGCTCTAAACCAGTACATCATGTTTCAGGGTGCTTTTAGGGCCACACATACGAATACACCCTTGTAGCGCCTGTGCCACACCGCCGGCATGCACAGCAGCAAGTCTGGACCTTCTCGTCATCCTGGAACAATAATCCACATGAGATTGATTGGATTTGACGCTGTATGGACTGATCCATTAACGTCCGATTCTGCTTTGTGGAAATTCAGACGGATCAGAAATGGCTGAAAGTTAAACGGGTCGGAAGCCGGTGACATGGTGCGTGTTTACTGGCTCTGGCTTGTCTCCATTACGCACATCTCTGTATGTATGTATGGGTGGTGCGTGTCTCTTATCTCTGCTGCACACATTGCTGGAGACGTCCCAGCCCAGATCCTGTTTATTATTATTAGGTCACACATTAAACCCCTTCATGTCCGCAGAGGATAGTGAGACGCTCACGCTGGACGCTGGACTACAGGGCTATTCAGAGAGCGGTGAAAACCTTGAGAATTGCTAGGAGAATGAACAATCTAGACCAAATAGCCAATTTAGAAAGTGAGATAAATGGGAGAATTTTTCTGGTTTGACTATTTTGACCTAGAATTTTCACTTCTCCAGTCATTCTCAAGGTTTTCACCTCTTTCTGAATAGCCCTGATAGTCTCTGTTGTCTTAGGTCTAGTTCCCTGGACTCCTGCTGTTTCTCCTTCTCTCGATAATGTTCCCCCCAATAATCACTATTGATAATATAAACAGAGGGATTTATATATTGACACAAGTAAACATATATAAAAAATAAAAAAAACACAATTTGGGACTTATATTTTAGGTTTTCTTTTTTGTACTATTTTAATATATCATCAATAGTGATTATTAAAACAGAAGGATTTATATGTTAACAAACGTAAAAAAAATATTATTTTTTTTAATATATATTTATATAAAATTTTGGTTTTATATTTTTAGGTTTAATTCTTTTAAGTGTGATAATTCTCCTGTAAATAGGATAGATAATTTAGTGACACAAATGTAGAATGTAATATATACAAACAACAATAATATGATACATTGTGGTATTATTTATTTGGGGTTATAACATGAATAGTTAGTGATTGATGGATACAAATTAGGACCTGGTTAGTCATTTAAAATTAGAATATAAGATTTATAGACTATATGGTATTTATTTGGTGAGATATTCTCTGAAAATAGAAAGATATTCGCAGATAAAGCAAAGGTTAATCAGATATTAGTGTGTTAATCCATTCACAAAATATTATATACAAAGGATGGTGCAGCGCCACACAGTATGTATCCACCACCACAGCACCCCAGATAGCCAATACCAGCATATAGTGGTTTCCCCTATACCAATACACACAATATATGAAATATAACCTGGATAGGCGCAAATGATGCTTTCTGGGGTCTTGGGATCTCGTATATATAAGGAGAAAAATGGACAATAATAATGCAATACAGTATACTTTAAATGTGATTATATTACACCATTAATTTCCCTCTCACAAGCGTAGAGCCTAATCACTGGCTCTGAGTGGGTCCAGACATGCGGGTATATTGCCTTCCAACTTCTCAGGTTGCCCCCACCTTGTCTGAGCTGTTCTATCCAAGGCCGTGCAATGGAAGACGGAAGAGAGAAGAAACTCCTTGTGCAGATTTGCAAGGTCTACAGTATAATTCACTCGAGGTTTGTGCTCACATTTTGACTCTAGGGTAGGCGCTCGTTTTTTTTTTATTTTTTAGGAAACCCAAAGGAAAACCACCTAGGATCCAGAGAAAGGCACGATTTCAACAGGAACAAAAGTTTAAAAATAAAATTTATTTAAAACAAATATGCTCCAGAATGCGTTTCGCCGCATAAAAATCGCGGCTTCATCAGCTGGTACATATACACTGGACCTATTTGGTCCTTATATAGTGTTCATTAATGCTTTAAAAGTCTCCAGGTGTCCTGTTTCGCGCCATGATGATTGCGGTTTCGCCTCGATCGTCCGGTGTTGGGTGCCGCCATTTTGCGCATGCACGGTTTACTTCCGCGTTCCACTGCGTGTCAACCAACATTGCATCACTTCCGGTTAGTGTTCTTCGTATCGCAAGTGTACCGGTCCAGAGTGAAGAACTTAGCTTCGAGGGTTTTCTCCTTTATAATATATCTCGAACCAAGGGATACATGGGTTTAAAACCGTTTATTTTCCCATCAGACATTATCACAGTGCATCTCGCAGGATCTCTTAGCACCTCCAAAAGACAAAAGCAGCGGATACACAGATACTACCTAACGTTCTTTCTTTGATAGTATATGGTACTATGATTTAATCCATTAAAATATGTGTTTCGCTACGTTTTTCTTTTAACCACCACTATTTGTTCAAATGTTTTAATACTCTTTATAAATGACAATAAACCTATTAATATATATTGTCGTCCAATAGTGTATCTCGCACAAAATCCCTTACTAACTTGATAATAATAATGGGGAGTGTACATACACTACCGTTATATATCAAAGTATACAAGTTCATTTGACAATAGTTATTTCTTAGGCAATATTATGCTATAGCTTAACGTGCATATATTTTATCGAGTTGCCACTACTTAGTGCATTTAAATGTTTATATATAGACCCTATAATTTAAAGTGCATAGATTTTATTGATCTATCACTATTTTAAAATAATCTTAATAAACCAATGATGACATCATGAGAGATATTGAATTTACCAACACATAAATATGGTTTATAGTATTTTTACTCTTGGTTCAAAAAATTATGAATTTATAAATCAATAATTCTCTCTTGTTTTAAAGTACATTTGTTTTATAAAATTCCGATGTTTATTGAAAATATTGATTTTCCAAATAGTGATTTTCTATAAATGTGCAATAATTGTATTAATACATATAGTTTATATGCATTACTGCTTATATGTGCTCCTATCTGGTCACTCTTCTTTTAATTTTACTTTTACTATAACTTAATTTCTTAAAGTGCATAATTTTTTATGTACAATATCATTGTCTACAAATAAAGTGCATCTAAATGGCCTAATTTCTTAAGTACATAAATTTTATTCAATATCATCATTAATTAATAAAGTGCATTCAAATAACCTAGTTTCTTTTAAAGTGCATACATTTTGTTCAGTATCATTATTTATTAAATAAAGTGCATTTTAACCACCTTGTTACTTAAAGTGTGTGAATCTTATTCAATATTGTAATTTATTGGAAAAGTACTTATAAATGTTCTTAAAAAAAAAAAAGGAGGAAAAAGAGAAACCTTGGCCTTCTGAAATCCCAAGAGATGCACAGCGACACATATCTATTCATAAGAAGTGGACAACTTCAAAATCATTATTCAACCCATTTGGTGCCATAGTGCCCATTTCATAAATGCTCCGCATCTCCTCTTGTCCCAGTCTGCTGGCAATATCCTCATCCGCATCTACTTTATATATTCTTTTAATGGCCATAAACTTCAACCCTATCGGGGAGCCTCCGTGTTTAAGTTTAAAATGCAATGAAACAGAGTGTTTGTCGTATAGTTTTCTTATGTTTCGCACGTGTTCGGAAATTCTTACATTGAAAGCTCTTTTTGTGCGTCCAATGTATTGTAGGCCGCAAGGACACTCCAAAAGATATATTACACTCTTTGAACAACAATTTAAGACCTCTTTCAGTTGTCTTTTTTGGCCACTCTTCTTATTTATATATTCTGTTCTACAATTTTTCTTATTACCAGTTGATCTGCAAGCTATGATAGTACTTGCAGGCCTGGCACCAAAAGCACAATATCTGGGTGCACTGCCACTGACACCTGTATCAGATTCATATCCTCAGAGGGGTTACGGTGTGAAGGCACTGTTAGGGACGCTAAAGGACCAATTTTGAAGCACCTATTGTTACTTTCATCCAAAGACTGCATAAGTTTCACAATAATTTAGCCAAAAAAATCAGTAAACTTTTTCTGCGTGTCTGAAAATGTCTCCTCTTTTCATACAGACTGCCGCCTCAAGCAGTTGTTTATGAATAGATTAAAGGAAAAGCATTTACCGTCATTTGAAACATAATTTTTTTGTTTTTAAGTGCTTCTATACATCCTAGAAATCCGCCACTTCACGGGCAGGTTATGGGGACCTCCTAGACACGATATTTGAAGGAATTTTTCGTTTTTATTTTTAACCCTTATTTCATGGAAAACTCAGTCCCTTTAAAAAGGTATTTTTTTAAACTTTTTGTCCTTGTTTCCTATCCCCCAGGGCACTACCCGGACCCCCATACACCTTTTATGGCAAATATGTAGCATATATGCCCTCTTGGAGGGCACTCTAAAAACCGAATTTTCAGCCCCATTGATTTGCATGGGGTTCGGGTTCGGACCCGAACATTTGGAAAAATTTGGGTTCGGACCCGAACCGAACTCAGGGGGGTGTTCGGCTCATCCCTATTGAGGAAGACCAGAGAAATTGCACTAGATAACAGGATCATTAGTGCCAGTGGTTTGGGAATGGTGGGGCCATACAATCAAGTGTGACTCTTGTCACACTCTTGTCATGCTAGTAGGTGAGCAGAGGGATGAGTTGCATCAGTGATGCGATACGCTAATCTGAAGAGATTCGTTTTGAGGGATTTCTTGAAGGCCTGAAGGTCAGGGGAGAGTTTGATAGGGCGAGGCAAGTCATTCCACAAGACTGGTGCTGCCCTTGAGAAGTCTTGGAGGCGAGAGTTGGCTGTGCGCGTCTTAAACATACAGTCCCTTAAAACGTCAGTCTACCACCCTCAAAGGGATGGGTTGGTAGAGATATTTATTGGCACGCTCAAAAAAGTGTTGCGGAAATTTGTGGATGGGAAGAACAGAGACTGGGACAAATTGTTGCCATATCCATTATTTGCTATCCATAAGGTTCCGCAGTCTTCAACTGGGTTTTCACCCTTTGAGTTGCTTTATGGGAGGAGACCTAGAGGCATACTTGACATAGTGAAGGAAGAGTGGGAGGCGCAGTCTAACTCAGACCAGAAAGTCCTACAGTACACTATGCAGTTGAGAGACTTAGAAGGGTCGGGCAATTTGCTGCTAGTAACTTAGAAACTGCCCAACAGGCGCAAGCTCTCAGCTATAACAGAAATGCAAAAGCTCGGGAGTTAAAGTGTTATTGCTTCTACCTAGTTTAGAAAGTAAGCTGTTGGCGAAATGGCAAGGACCTTATGAGGTAATAAGAAGAATGGGGGATGTTGACTACGAAATCTTCCGCCCTGGACATAAGAAGGAAAAACAAATATATCATGTTAATCTGTTAAAACTCTGGAGAGCCGAGGAAAACTTGTTTATTGCTCCCAGAGCGGATAGGCTAGACGTGGGGCCAGATGTACGTGAAATTAAGGAGAAACCAATGGGCGTGACTTTGGGAAAAACAATTAAGTCCAGCCCAGCAAAAGGGAGCACAGCGGCTGCTGGAGGCCTTTACCGATGTGTTTTCTACACGTCCAGGAAATACACACTTAATTACACATCACATAAAGACGAAAAGTGATGAAGTTTTTAGATTGAGGCCATACTTGATACCAGAGAAATTGTGGAAGGTAGTGCAAGAAGAAATAGAGAGCATGCTGAAGCTGGGGGTTATAGAGCCTTCAAACAGTGAGTGGTGCAGCCCAATAGTTCTTGGTCGGTCAGGTTTTGCATTGATTTTAAGAAGGTAAATGCAATATCCAATTTCGATGTCTATCCTATGCCACGAGTTGACGAAATGTTAAACCGACTGGGTAAAGCCAAATATATTACCACACTGGATTTAACCAAAGGCTATTGGCAAATCCCTTTGACAGAAGCGTCAAAAGAGAAAACAGCCTTTGCTACACCTGTAGGTCTGTTCCAATTCTGTGTGCTGCCGTTTGGGCTTCATGGGGCCCCTGCGACGTTCCAGAGGCTCATGGATCATATTCTTACCCCTCACGAACAGTATGCTTCTGCCTATCTAGATGATGTGGTCATTTATAGCACTGATTGGAATGACCACCTTGACAAAGTGGCTGCGGTTTTGTGATCATTGAGGTCAGCAGGTCTCACAGCAAACCCAGTGAAGTGTATATTAGGGAAAACAGAAACCAGATACTTGGGCTATGTTTTGGGCAATGGCCTTATTAAGCCTTTGCAAGACAAGGTTGCAGCACTGGCTACCTTGCCTGTTCCTACCAATAAGAAGCAGGTCAGGGCATTTCTTGGCTTGGCTGGGCACTACAGAAAGTTTGTGCCACATTTTTCTACCCGGTAGCCCCTTTAACGAACTCGACCAAAAACTCTGCTCCAAACAAAGTGATTTGGACTCCTGAATGTGCTAAGGCATTTACCGAATTAAAACATACGCCGTGTGATCAGCCGGTGCTGCGCAGTCCTGATTTTGACAAAGAGTTTGTACTACATACGGATGCCTCAGAGGTGGGCTTAGGGGCTGTATTGTCCCAAGAATCTGATAGAGAGGAACACCCCATCCTCTATTTAAGGAGGAAACTACTTCCCAGAGAGAGAAATTTTGCTGTGATAGAGAAGGAATGTTTAGCAGTGAAATGGGCTATTGACTCTCTGCGCTACTATCTGTTCAGCAGGCACTTTCTCCTTGTGACCGACCATGCTCCTCTACGTTGGCTTCACACCATGAAATCCAAGAATGCGCGGCTCACTAGATGGTATTTGGAATTACAAACCTACTCCTTCAGTGTCCGGCATCGTCCCGGAAAGGAGCATCTGAATGCGGATTTCCTATCTAGGGATGTGTTTGGTGTGGGAGAGTGTGCTTGGAGGTCCACTCTAAGGGGGGAGGTATGTGATGGGGTGTATATAAGGTTCCCTGAGGAAAGGGTTAACTTGGCAGGGTTGATCAGCCCAGCAACACACACAATGGCTTGATGTTGTGATTGCCGGGGCTTTATAAGAGACACCCCGATACAGGCACAGGAGGTTCATTTTGGTGGATTTCCCCTCAGACAGACACAGCTCCTAAAGGCCTGTGATTTGAGGACACAACCTTTTGTTTTGTTACATTGATTGCTGGATAGAAGAGAGAGGTTTTCTTCTTTTGTTTATTATTTGGTTGAACCAAGCGGCTGTGCCTGTATACACCTGTGCTACAAGGAATAAAGACTGCTTGATGAAACACTGACCCTGCTGTGGTGTTCACGTGACAAGGTCCTCTCCATTGCACGCAGGCTGATAGCTTCCATGCCACATTGTCGCATTGAGGCAGGAATTGCTGCAAACCAAGCACTGAGTACATCTGCAGCTTATACTTTTCACAGGTTCCATATTGTTCTATGTACAATCCTTGTTTTATTGATTACATGGAATATTCTCATTTTCTGAGATTGTGGATTTGGGCTTTTCATGAGCTGTAACCAGATTCATCACAATTATCACAAATCACAGCTTGAACGATCTTACTTTGCATGTAATGAGTCTCATATATTACTTTCACCTTTTAACTTGCATTACTGAAATAAATCAACTTTTGCTCCATATTCTAATCTTTCCAGTTTCACACACATTATATAAGATAAAAAACTGATGGAAGATGGTGGTCAATAATATGGAGTGTTCTTTCCTGGTGTTTTGTAAGTATATATACAGTCAGGTCCAGAAATCTTGGGACATGGACACAATTGTAACATCTTTGGCTCTATACACCACCACAATGGAGTTGGAATGAAACAAACACAATGTGCTTTAACTGCAGACTGTCAGCTTTAATTTGAGGGTATGTACATCCAACTCAGGTGAACGGTGTAGGACTTACAGCAGTTTGCAGATGTGCCCCCACTTGTTAAGGGACCAAAGGTAATGGGACAATTGGCTTCTCAGCTGTTCCATGGCCAGGTGTGTGATATTCCCTCATTACCCCAATTACAATGTGCAGATAAAAGGCCCAGAGTTCATTTCAAGTGTGCTATTTGCATTTGGAATCTGTTGCTGTCAACTCTCAAGATGAGATCCAAAGAGCTGTCACTATCAGTGAAGCAAGCCATCATTAGGCTGAAGAAACAAAACAAACCCATCAGAGAGATAGCAAGAACATTAGGCGTGGCCAAAACAACTGTTTGGAACATTCTCAAAAAGAAGGAACGCACCGGTGAGCTCAGCAACACCAAAAGACCCGGGAGACCACGGAAAACAACTGTGGTGGATGACTGAAGAATTCTTTCCCTGGTGAAGAAAACCCCCTTCACAACAGTTGGCCAGATCAAGAACACTCTCCAGGAGGTAGGTGTATGTGAGTCAAAGTCAACAATCAAGAGAAGACTTCACCAGAGTGAATACAGAGGGTTCACCACAAGATGTAAACCATTGGTGAGCTTCAAAAACAGGAAGGCCAGATTAGAGTTTGCCAAACAACACCTAACAAAGCCTTCACAGATCTGGAACAAGATCCTATGGACAGATGAGACCAAGATCAACTTGTACCAGAGTGATGGGAAGAGTATGGAGAAGGAAAGGAACTGCTCATGATCCTAAGCATACCACCTCATCAGTGAAGCATGGTGGTGGTAGTGTCATGGCGTGGGCATGTATGGCTGCCAATGGAACTGGTTCTCTTGTATTTATTGATGATGTGACGCTGACAAAAGCAGCAGGATGAATTCTGAAGTGATTCGGGCAATATTATCTGCTCACATTCAGCCAAATGCTGCAGAACTCATTGGACGGCGCTTCACAGTGCAGATGGATAATGACCCAAAGCATACGGCAAAAGCAACCAAAGAGTTTTTGAAGGGACAGAAGTGGAATGTTATGCAATGGCCAAGTCAATCACCTGAGCTGAATCCCATTGAGCTGCATTTCACTTGCTGAAGACAAAACTGAAGGGAAAATGCCCCAAGAACAAGCAGGAACTGAAGACAGTTGCAGTAGAGGCCTGGCAGAGCATCACCAGGGATGAAACCCAGCGTCTGGTGATGTCTATGCGTTCCAGACTTCAGGCTGTGATTGACTGCAAAGGATTTGTAACCAAGTATTAAGAAGGGAAAGTGTGATTTATGATTATTATTCTGTCCCATTACCTTTGGTCTCTTAACAAGTGGGAGGCACATCTGCAAACTGCTGTAAGTCCTACACCGGTCACCTGAGTTTGATATACATACCCCAGGGATCAAGTCCTAAAAAAAGAAGTGTGGGAACTCACCAGGCTTTCTGTCTCCCAATAAGCAATTATCACGTCGCACGTAACACAAACACACACTCAGCTCTGATAAATTTATGTATATATGTCAATAAGAAAGCAGATTATACAGCAAATGCTTATGCCGGCTATTGAATACGCAGATGTAGTGTATGCAGCCGCCCCTCAAACACACCTTGATAAACTTACTACATTGTATAACTCATTCTGCCACTTTGTGCTACAATGTAATTACATGACCCACCATTGTGACATGATAAAAGAGCTAAACTGGCAGTCGCTGGAATCTAGATGCATCTTTCACCTTTCAAACCTGGTGTTTAAGAGCATTTCTGGGAAGCTGCCACCCTACCTGAATAGGCTGCTTCCTCCAGCAGTTCCCTCATCCTATAACCTCCGATCCAGGACCTGCACCTTACTTGCAATACCACAATGCAAAAAGACAGTGGCTCGATCCTCATTTTCCTACAGAGCATCGCAAATATGGAATAACCTCCCAGACACCATCAAATCTTCCCCCAGTCTAAAGTCCCTTAAGAGCTCCCTATTAACATACCTCAATACAGAATGCACCTGTAAACATGTAACATAGTGGCATGTTTATTTTCTGTTACTCTGTATATTTGTGTTTTGTTTTTAATATCTTGCATTTTATTACTTTGTATTTCTGTAACTGTAACAATTCAATATTCTTGAACCCAGGACATACTTGAAAACGAAAGAAATCTCAATGTATCCTTCCTGGTAAAATCCTTTATAAATAAATGTGAAATATAGCAAAAATATATGATAAATCCTATATTTATTGTGACTTAATAGAGAAATATGTGATTGAACACCTGACTACAAGCTTTATAGAGTATGGGACTAAAGGGAACTCCGTTCCCTCTGCAAAATTAGTGCAGGAACTCCGTTCCCACGCGTTCCCCCTCGACTTCACCCCTGACATACCCTCAAATTAAATCTGACAGTCTGCAGTTAAAGCACATTGTGTTTGTTTCATTCCAACTCCATTGTGGTGTTGTATAGAGACAAAGATGTTACAATTGTGTCCATGTCCCAAGATTTCTGCACCTGACTGTATATTTGTGGTATGGCTCCTCGGACAAGCCCAGGAGTTTTGAGAAGGTACAGCTTTTTATTGTGCTCTGCATAAAAAGTCTCTGTAACAGTTGGGTATTTTTTTCCCTTTTAAGGCTCGGGTCAGACGAACGCAGTGTTCACATCTGTGTTGCCCAGAGGCGTAGCGAGATCATGTGGTGCCCAGGGGAAAGTCTTTCATTATTTTTGGTTGGGGGGCACTAATCACTAAAGCATACAAATTTTACAAATATTTAAACCCCCCAAAAATATAATAACTTTTTTTCAATAACAATTGGAAAGTTGCAACACCTAAAACAGATTAACAGGAGAGCATCATTAACCTCTTACTGACAGACAGGTTTTGCTAAGACTAGATGACGTGCCACTTGCCTCATTGGCTGCATATGGTGTGTATGAGCGTATCACAGAACTACACAACTATAAAACTCATGCTCATACACCGCATATTACTGTGAATTTTATTGCTGTGGAGCTCTGTGATGTGCTGTGTGTATGAGCGTATCAAAGAGCTCCACAGCAATAAATATCACAGTAATGTGCTGTGTGTATGAGCGTATCAAAGAGCTCCACAACTATAAAACTCACAGTAATGTGCTGTGTGTGAGCGTATCAAAGAGCTCCACAGCAATAAATATCACAGTAATGTGCTGTGTGTATGAGCGTATCAAAGAGCTCCACAGCAATAAATATCACAGTAATGTGCTGTGTGTATAAGCGTATAACAGAGCTCCACAACTATAAAACTCACAGTAATGTGCTGTGTGTGAGCGTATCACAGCTCCATAGCAATAAAACTCACACTCATACACACCGCACATGGATAAATTGCCCCCAGCTCTCATGGGTATATTTGCCCCCAGCTTTCATCGGTAAATTTGCCCCAGCTCTCACCTCCTCCTTTGCTGGGGGTGTTCTCTTCTCCCCACGAGGAAACCACCTGAACAGCAGCGCAGCCGCATTCTCGTGTGAACGCGCGCTGGTTAGGTGGGTCCTCCTATGCCAGACGAGCAGCCAAGCTGCATCATGCCAGCGGCCGCTCGCCTAGTGGGGAGAAGAACGCCCCCCACTGGATCCGCCCCTGTGCCGCTCGAGTGTGGTCCACCAGCCTGCCGCGATCTTGCGGCTGGCTGGTGGAACCCACGCGAGTGGCAGGGCTGCTGCGCCGGGCGCCCCCGGCTGGAAGGCGCCCAGGGGCTCGCCCCCCTCGCTATGCCACTGGTGTTGCCACACATTTATAGTCAGTCGTAGCATAGAATCATGAGCAATAGGAACCCACACACAAAGTACGTGCCCACCAAACTGCGTACGCGTTGTGGCAAACGGACGCAAGTTAGGCAAGAACGTCAAACCGCTAGAAAGGACGTGCAAGGCGCGCCACACCCGCGTAGCAGCCTGTGTGTGAGAGGACGTCAGATGCAGTGTGTTTGCGGCCTACATCACCTCCAGATGTTTCCTGGTGTGGCTGACTGTACCGGTCTACCTACCGCTGGTGCCATGGATGTGGAACGACTCATCACAGCAGTTCGAGAGCACCCCAAATTGTGGGACACAGCCTGTGACTTGTATAAGGACAAGACAAAAAAGGTGAGCACATGGGCTGAAGTGGCCAGAGAGGTGTTCCCTGCATACGACACATGGTCTGATCATGAGCAGAAACTCCAAAGTGAGTAGGAGATAATTGAATTCATAATCAAAAGCATAACATAAAATTATGTATATGGCAAACAAAATGATAGTCAGATTTCAAATGCCCCCCAGCTGCCAGGGCACCTGACCCAGCCCACTAGTAAAATAAGTCGCCAATGCATCACAAATCCTGTTGCTGTGTCTATGAACAGGCATAATGTCATCATTTTCATATTCCTCCAAACCCATAACTGTCAAGGAAAATATTAACATAATTATGCAAGACGGAGCAAAACACTTTACAATATCTACACAAAATGCCACATTTACATGCAGTGGCCTATGGAATATTCTCCATTTGTTGCTCAGGATGCCGAAGGTGCATTCTACGTAGCGTCTCGCCCGCAACAGGCAATAGTTGAACACACGTTTGACTGTCAAGTGTGTCCCCAAATATAGGCACAGCAAATGTGTTGACAGGCCAAATGCCTCGTCCCCCACGAATGCATATGGGACTGTCATGTCACTGCCAGGCAAAGGTGTGGGTCTGGGGATGTTCAGGGTCCCACTCTCAATCCGATTCCAGATTGTTGAGTTCTGTAACAATGTGGAATCAGAGTCCTTGCCATAGGATAAAATACAATCGTCAGACACTTAAAACTGTATGTATGTAGATATAATACTACAACATGTAGTATTGTAGTGCCTTCAGGTGGTTCCTACCTTCCACCCAAACAAAAGGATACTTCAAATAAATAGATAGGTGCACTAAAAAATAGGAGCAGAAAATAATCACATTCAGGGTTATTCAAAGAGAATTGAAAAGTCACTGCACGCTCTGACTTTTCGTTCTCTTCAATTCGGTGCGATTCTGCAAACCCATTTTGGCGACCCTGTGGTGTATTCAGCAAGCACCACAGGGCAGTCGAAGTGCAGGGAAAAGCTGCCGCAAACCTGCTGAACACTCACCGCAAAACCTGGCGAATGCACGCCGAAAACCCGCAAAAATGTCTGGATTAACCCCGCTGAACACAGAGAAACCCGAGCAGGAGCCGATCACAGCCACCGGAAAAACCCGACACGGCAGACGAATGGAGCGGAAAAAAAGGAAACCGCTCGCTTGAATGTTTGAAAAGTGAAACGCTGTTTGCAAAGAAACTACTGAGCAAAAATGTCTGAAATTTACATATAAAATCCAATGAATGATAATAAAAAGGGCTGTTACAGAAAAAAGAACACCCCTGGGGTGTTCACATAAAATCCAATCGTTATCGTGAATTCATCACCATTTCAGCTTGTTCAAGCCTTTATCAGGACCATGTGTGAAGACCAACTTGAAAGGATACCTGTTTGGAATACCTCTAAAAAGATCCTAATGAGGATATGGCTGGCTACAAGGGAGCAGTAAGAAGCAACAAATCTGGCTGAGTATTCTTGATCTTGATATACACGTTAATCATCTTTATCCTATGAGCATAAATCTGCAGTAGGGGTATACATACTCAGTGTGCTTCAGTATAACGCTATGTGATTATTTTCTGCTCCTATCTATTGATTGATTTGAAGTATCCTTGCCATAAGATCCCACATCCACATAGATGAAGTTATAGTTGGCATCTGCCACTGCCAGTATACCTATAGAAAAATAATGTTTGTAATTTTGGTACAGTGACCCACTTTGCAGTGGCTTTACTATGCAAACGTGTTTGCCATCCACAGCTCCCAGGCAGTTCCCGAAATCCAGCAGAAATTCCTGCCCATGCCTCCTCTGGGTAAACATTCTGTAGTGTTCTGGATAATACGAGACGTCTTGGGTTTTCATTAATAGGTTTATTAAGGCATAAGGCTATCCTAAACAAAAGATAAATCCAGGTAAAGTATCCATGTAATTGGGCGACTAGATGGGCCGAAAGGTTCTTATCTGCCGACATTTTTCTATGTTTCTATGTTAACAACTAAGCATACAGGTTTTCTATAACAGCAACTGGCTGCGTCGTCTAGTCAGCCTCAACTGGCAGACAAAATGGATGACCAACTGTCAACAGCCAACCGACAAAAGAAACACCCACTTCCCCCCATTGGCAGCCAGCGCAACTACACCACACCTACTCCATTTTTCTTAAAAGAAAAAAAAACACACAAAAGAAACAAAGCAAAAATGTCCAGTACAAGTCTATGTATCTTCCAGACCCTCATGACATCCATTCTGTAATCTGTGTTTTCGGTTCACATAGTATCTGTGGTTCCGCAAACTTTTACTCCTCCGATGGAAATCCCTCAATGGGTCTAGAGCTTGCCAGCGTTCTGGAGGATGCCGGACTCTTTGATTCCGAGCTAAACTGACATTTCCAGCCAGATCATGTGAAGTGGAATCTGCTTCACGGAGACGATCACCATCTAGTTCTTCCTTCAAAAGGGCACAATCCTCTTCTTCTTGTGAAAGTACATCTCCATTATTATGCCAGACCCCCATCCATATATCCGTGTCTTTCGACTCTTCAGCCTGGTCATTCCGTTGTTTGTCAAAAACAGATCTGGGCTGAATGTCTCTTAGTGTGCAGACCATTGGACGTGCTAACCTCATAGGTGAGGAATCCCAAAACCTTGGACATAACTGCCGGAGACCAACGGTTTGGCCCTCTATACATCCGTATCCAGACTGGATCCCCTACTGTAAATTACATGTGCGTGAACTCTTTCCATGCTTCATCTTTTCCTGCTGTTTCTGTACATGACGTTGTTCCTGTGAGATGTCCGTTTGACCCTTCTTGTTCGGTTGCAATAAGTCTAACTTCGTCCTGAGTGGTCTGCCAAACATCAGAACTGCTGGCAGCTGGCCGGTGGTTGGGTGAGTTGTGTTCCTGTACTGCAACAAGAATTGCTGGAGTTGTTGAGGTAAGCTTTTGCGGTCTGTCACAATACTCCTTAAAAATCCTTTCAGAGTCTGGACAAATCTTTTAGCTAGACCATTGGTAGCCGGATGATACGGAGCTGTATGGAGATGTTGGATACCATAATCCTTAATGAAACTTTGAAATTTCTGGGCTAATAACTGTGGCCCATTATCAGATACTAGTATCTTATGCAATCCGAATGTCGCAAACAGCTTCTTCAGGGCATCAATGGTGGCATCAGTTGTAGTCTGAGGCAGTAATATCACTTCAGGCCATTTGGAATGTGCATCCACCACCACTAAGAACATCTGTCCATTCACTGGTCCTGCAAAGTCAATATGAATTCTCTCCCATGGGTTAAGAGGCCAAAACCAGGGCTGAACTGCACCTCTAGGATAGCATCTCCGAGCCTGGGCACATCCTGAACAGGCTGCAATGTAGTTGCCTGTATCCTCATCCAAAGTCGGCCACCATATATGACCCCAGGCTTTTTGTTTCATCCGGACTATTCCTGGATGCCCTTCATGCAAAATTTGTAACATGGGTTTCTGCAAGGCTGGAGGAACGATTACCCTCTCTCCCCATAGCAAGCATCCCTCTCTGACTGACAGCTCAAGATTCCTGGAGTGAAAAGGTCGGAGACGTGGAGAGGTTTGAAATGGCCAACCATGTTGTACATAAGACAAAACTTCTTGAAGATCAGCATCCTTACTGGTCTCTTGGTTTCAACAGCAGTAAGTGTTTTGCTAAAGTAAATGGAAGGTGGTGAATTACGAACATAATTGGTGGAGAGTGGAAGAGGAAGGTGTGAAAACGCATCTGCATTTGTATGTTTATCATGAGGCCTGTATGGGATTTCATACTGATAAGCCCCCAGCAGTAAGGCATATCTTTGGAAACGAGCGGCGGTGGTCTGAGAAATACTCTTTGTAGGATTGAGTATTGCCAATAGCGGCTTATGATCGGTCAACAGCGTAAAAAACCGGCCATAAATATAAAAGTGAAACTTCTTCAGTGTCCAGATTATCGCTAAAGCCTCCTTGTCAATTTGTGCTCAGCTGTGGTGAGGGAGCGAGAAGCAAAAGATGCAGGTCGATCTGTACTGTCAGGCTCTCCGCCGATGACTGCACCGGGCCTGCCATATCAGCAGCATGGCTCAAGCCACTGCTGTGTTTACAGTGACCAGGTGCTCCTCATTTACTCCAGGAGCACATTCTCCATATAAGCAGAGCACACCCCTTCCTCCAGTGCGGCTTCATTGTACCATTTGCCAATGACCTGCCTGAAGCCTACCAGATTTGTCTCCTGTGTACCAGACCCTCAGCATACCATTGACCTGCCTGATCTCTCCTGCTCCATTGACCATGACTTACCACAGACCACGCTCCTGGATTCTCCCCTGGACACCTTGCCTTACTACAGTACCAAGTCTCCCAGCTGTGCCAACGTCTCCCAGCACAGGGGTGTGGAAATTTAAAAAAAATCTACTTGTCCAACGGACTAAGTAGTAGTCCAATCTACTTGTCCCTCAGGACGATCAACTTGTCCTGATAATTTCAACAAAATAGTGTTTAAATAGAGGTCTTTATTCATAACAGCCTATAGAGGCAGCGTCAGATACATGTGATGAATAAAGACCTTTATTTAAACACTATTTTGTTGTGTGTATGTATATATTAGGGATGCACCGATACCACTTTTTAAAACCGAGTACGAGTACCGATACTTTTATTTTATGTCATGTGACCACTTTCCAATAAGAATAGACTTCTTCATGGTCAAATCTTCACTGGAACAGAAATGTCTGTATAAGCTGAATCCATCTTATAAAGTTTTACTGTTTGAATGGGAATGTGGCCATCTGAGTCATCCGAGGAGTCTTGGAGCTGGAATTGATATGTTCTCTTCTGAAGCAATTTATGTGGCTTCCCTTCATGCACCGTCCCTTTCTTACAGACCCTTTGAATATGACCTTTATTTCCACAGGAGTGACAGACGGCATTGCGGAAACGACATAAGATTCATATGAAGTCACCCCACATCGATAAAATCCATTTTGGGGCTCTCCATGCACCGTCCTTTGCCGTAAGGAATTGTACTATTTATTCCGCTTGTACCGCTCCCCGGTATCTGTATGGAATATTTCCGCCTCAGTCTTTTGCTTCCTATGCAAAGCTTCTCTGGTGACTTGTTCCATGATGCTAGTGTAGCGCTCACTCCCGGAGGAGTCTCTGAAATTAAACCTCGGGTCAGTCTCTCCGCACTAGGGAATAAATATACTCCAGCACCGTTGTGGATTTTATAAATTATATAGTTTACTAAAATAAATGGCATATAATGAATAACACAGTGTTCGTAGATATATTTACAGTACTTCGTAATGCGCGAAACGCGCAGCGGAAAAGAAATACAAGGTATGGTAATTCGAAAAACGCGCAGTGGAAAAGAAATACGATTCTTCGTATTTCGGGGAAGTGCGCAGCTGAAAAGAAATACAGTGCTTCGTAATTCGGGAAAACGCACAGCGGAAAAGAATAATGAAAAACGTATCTTTAACCCCTTCTTGTGATTGGGGAGTGAGTCCTGCACAGGTCAATTCCCGGAATGTGTCTGTGTGTGTGTTGCGGTACCCGGTGTGACGGAACCGTTCCCTTCCGTCTGTCCTGGCTCTCCAGACACCCCTTCGTTGCGGTCAGTCCGGCTACTGGGAGCGCTGTCCTCAGCGCCTCGAGCGGCTTGACCTGCCTGCTTCTGTTCCTCTGCCCTGGAGCCGTTAGGAATCTCCAGAAGGCCGCTCTCTGCCTTCTGAGAGGGATTATAGCTGTAGCGTAGTTGAGACAGATACCAGGCAGACTGTATGTTCATCACAGGATCTTTATAATCAAAAGCAGAACATACACGGTCCTTTTATATGGTACAGTCCCATTGTTCTCTCCCATGCCCGCCCCCAGACCCCTGGAGTGAATTCTGCACAGTGGCTAGCCCAGGTTCTGATTGGTTGGTTCCAAGACCATTGAGAGGACCTGAAAGAAGCCTGCAGTCTTCACTTGGGTCCACTGGTTGTATGCAGACGAAGTCTTGACCTCACAGTGACCACATACAGTGATTTACATAACCCATTGTAAAGGGAATCAGATAGTGGGTGGCTGAGACAATGTGACTCTCAGCCTTTCAGAACGGGTAAACAGATAACAGATAAACAAAGAGAAAGCACCTTTGCATAATCCACAAGTTACACAAACCTATTGTACATTCTATACGAGGGAAAGCATTTGACTCTAGTGGCGGGTAGTGTTTTTAAAAACCACATTTAACTAAAGAAATATAAGTCTATTTAACTAAAAATGAGCAATTGACAATACATTTAAAACCACACAATAGAACTGAGCATAAGGTCTTCCCCAAAGCAGCGGTCTATGTCTTTTGGGGTTTTCGCCATGGAAATAAAAGTCTTGGGGTTTGACGCGGGGAGCGCTACGTCAGTTCCATGACACACGGGTACTATATTCAACTGGCCAGTGAATTGCTTAAGAGATGTCTTCGACTAGTCAAGTTGGGGCCCTGTGGGTTTTGGAAACAAACAGCAGCGTGCTTTACTTGAGTTTTACAACGGCCTGGAAGGCCTCTCACCCATCCGCCAGATACTCGAGGCCCCGCTGACCCAGGACGTCTCTCCGCTCGATATTGACTGGGGTTACTTGCTTCTGGATCCACTGTCTGGCTTTCTGCACCGGCCTCGACTTGTCCAGCTTACCGCCTGCTCTCCCGGTCCGATCGATCTGCGGTACTCCTCACTCGGGGTCCTCCGCTTCCTTTCTAGCCGCTTGGGTAATCTGGTGGATCACTGGGTCTTCTTCGGGAATAACTGATAACCTGATCTGTGTCTCTGTTAGGCCGCACTTGCGCTCCGGCCTGGTCACTGTTACTCTCTGCAGCACTGTGTCTTGTCTCTCTCACTCCCTGGCGCGCTCTGCCAGCTCTCTCCACAAGGCTCAGGATGTAAGTCTCTCTGCCCCACCCACTTCCTGTGTCCGTTCCCAAAGCATGCCGGGAAATGTAGTCCCAATGTAACATTCAGTGTCTCACATTGCGCTTGTCTCCCTCCGGTGGCCAAAAATAGGTACTGCCACAATAAAGAATTAACCACAGCGCTACACTAGCGATATCCATAGCTTTGTGTAAGGTCAGCTCTTTCTCGGTAAGAAGTTTCTTAATCATAGCTTCACACTGTAACCCCATCACAAACTGGTCTCTGAGGGCTGTGACTAAATACTCCCCAAACTGACAGGTACTTGCTAAATTCCTGAGAGCGGAGACAAAGGAGGAGACGTTTTCTCCATGCTCCTGATATCTTTTATAAAACTTCCATCTTTCAGCGATTTCAATTGGCTGTGGCTGATAGTGGCCGCAGTAAAGCATCTAACACAACTAACGGCTTGCTCGCAGGTTTCTCTGGATACAGGAGATCTCTGAGTGTGTCGTACACCTTCGCTCCAATCGCTGTGAAGAACATGGCTACCGGTTTTGTCTCCAAAATGCCATTAGCAGTGAGATACTGTTCAAACCTTTCCACCCAAGAGATCCGAGAGTCGGTGTCTGGATTAAAATCATGCAGAGTGCCAATCAGCGTCATCATGCAGATCCAACCGCCTCGTCACCGCTGTAGTGTTCTGGATAATACGAGACGTCTTGGGTTTTCATTAATAGGTTTATTAACAACTAAGCAACAGGTTCCTATAACAGCAACTGGCTGCGTCACTAGTCAACCTCAACTGGCAGACACAATGAATGACCAACTGACAACAGCCAACCGACAAAAGAAACACCCACTTCCCCCCCCTGGCAGCCAGCGGAACTACACCACACATTCCTCCTTCATTGTGTCCCAAATTGTCTGGCACACCTTGCGTACAATCTCGCCAGCTGTTGACCTGCCAATGCGAAAATTGGAATACAGATCCTGCAAACTGCATCCACTAACAAGACACCTAGAAAAAACTAAATAAAAGTGTGTTATGATCACATTCTATCACCCTAACCTATGTCATTCTTCTCATGTTTTGCAGCACAAGAAGCCATTGCCAATTGGCGCCCAGTCAGGGACAACTATGTGCGCAATCTGAAGAAGATGGAGGAATCTGCGCGGTCAGGATCGGGAGCAAAAAAGACCCGCAGCTACATCTATGCGGAACAACTATCATTCCTACGCAGGACCCTGGACCCACTGTCAGCAGCATGGATCCATCCACCTCGGGGTCGCAAGAGCACCAACCCATGCTGCCAAGTGCTTCAGCCAGCTGCTCCGTGGATATGGAGCAATGCGGGGCAGAGTCACAACTGGAGGAGGATACTGCTGTACAGGTGCCAGTGACAAGACCTACTGGCACAACCGGACCGGCGTCCAGACGGAAGAGGGCAGCAGGTGACACTTTGAGCAGGCCATGCTCAGCTTTATGGAGGCGCACCAGCCACCACCACGATGCATGGTTGCGGAAAATGAAGACCTGTCATTTTTTCATTTGTGCTTGCCGATGCTGCAGAGGATGAACCATGACCAGAAGCTGGAGTTCCGTCTGTACTGTATCGACAAGATACGCAGCATCCTGGCCCGGCCTCAGCACCCACCATGTCCCGTAGTGCTGTGCCTGAACCACACAATGCTGGTGGCTACTACTGCCACAGCCATCCCAAGCCTCAACACCCACCCATGTCTCCTGGTGCTGTGCCCTAACCACATCCAGACACTGAGTACCAGGGCAGGTACATGCAAGGTCCTCATGACCCTAATGCGCCTCACTATGAGGATTTGTAGTGTGTTATTTCTCTTTTTTTATGTTTTTTCGATATTCGTTTTACTGCAACAATATATACTGTGAATATATTGTTGTACTTTTTTCCCCATTTTTGTGGATAAAATATTTATTTTGCTTACATTGTTGTTGGTGTCATTAATTCTTGAGTACGTGTTATGGAATGTGATGCCTGAGTATGTGTGTGACAAAATCCTGCTTCCACAAAATGTCTTTTTATATCCTTTTCCATTATTTTTCTACTTTTGCAATTAATTTGACTGACTGTGTGGCATGTACTGCGTCTTCAGGGCCGGCCCAAGCCATTGTGCTGCCTGGAGCGATGGATGAAATGCGCCGCCCCCCGAAAAAAAAATAAAGAACACGTGACCCGTTCGAGTGTATTGCAGAATCCACAGCAATAAAACACACAGTAATGTGCAGTGTGTATGAGCGTATCACAGAGCTCCACAGCAATAAAACTCACAGCAATGTGTGGTGTGTATGAGTGTATCACAGAGCTCCACAGCAATAAAACTCACAGCAATGTGTGGTGTGTATGAGCGTATCAAGAGAATCCACAGCAATAAAACTCACAGTAAGATGCAGTGTGTAATGTGTATGAGCATTTCACAGAATCCACAGCAATAAAACTCACAGCAATGTGTGGTGCACAGAGCAGATCCAAGGATGAAATGCCGCCCCCTAAAAAAACACGGCCACTGAGACACATACATCCATTATGTTAATATATACAGTATATGCATTCAGGAAGCGCTGCATCTTACTCAAATATCCAGTCTACTAAAAGGCGTTCATAAGGGTGTCGTCACTTTGCTCAGTTACACCCTGAGGACAGGTGATATGGTCCCAACAGTCCCCCATGAAACACAAGGCAATGCAAAGTGTAAACATGAAAACCCCACAACCTGAAGAGGTTAAAATGAGAAAAGATATTTATTGTGGTTTGGAGTCAAAGACCAAACGGTGAATTTGTAGATTACCATTAACCCTTAATGGCTTTGCGTTAATTAAGGGCTCTTTAGGCACACTATTATTAACCCTTTCACATACATACTATTAACCCTTTATGCCTCACACGATTACTGCTCAGTTTAGATACATAATATTAACCCATTCAGCTCTGCACCATTAACCCTCTCCGTCAAATACTCTGACCCTTTTAGCTGCAAACTATTAACCATTTCAAACACACACTACTATTAACCCTTTAAGCCACACTATTATTGAACCCCTTTCACAGCTACACTTCACCTTTTTACCAGAAATTAATATTAACCCTTTCAGTCACATACTTCATTTAACCCTTTCATCAAACTACAACTGACCCTTTGGTCTGCACTATTATTAACTCTCACTCACACACTATTATTAACCATTTCAAATAAACACTTCTATTACGTCTTTAAGTCATCTACTTTTGTTTACCCTTTCAATCACACACTACTTTTTAGTCATTGTTAGAACAACCTGATATATATATTGTGCAGAAAGGGTTCCTTTTTTTAATCACCGTTGTTTGAGATAAGGAGGCTGATGCATGGTAAGTGGGGAGTTATTTTTTGGGTGGGGTTTGTGCTTGTAAACATATTTTTAAAGTCAGGTGTGGGATCTTGTAGGAATTACAGCTTGCTTTCTGCTAGACAAGTGATTTATTGACCTTTTAGGACCTCACTGAACTTAAACAGCTGCTTTATGATTGACTAGCTTTTGCCCGTGGGTTCGCTCCAGTGGATTTTGGGATTTGTTAAAAATGTTTTTAAAAGAAACTGAGATATAGGTATACAGTTTAAAAGTTTTCAACCTCCTCTTTTTAACCCCCCATTTGGGATTTTTTGAAAATGGTAAAACACATGTTTTTTATTTTTTCAGGAAGATTGTAAATACCAAATTTCACACCTGTAACATCTTTGGTTCTTGAAATATAGGTATAGTGATAAAAGTATTCACCCCCCTATTTAACCCCCCACTGGATCTTTGGAAAATGGTAAGATACGGGTTTTTTTTTATTTCTCAAGACGAATCTAAATACAAATTTTCACGTCTGTAACATTTTCTGTTTTTGAGATATAGGTATCCTGTTTAAAAGTATTCACCCCCCTTTTTTCACCTCCCCACCACCTGGGATTTTTGGAAAAATGTTAAAACACTTTGATTATTTTTCAAGAATATAGGTATAGTGATAAAAGTATTCAACCCCCTTTTTGCTCCCCCCCATGGAATTTACAGAAAATGGTAAAATACTTCTTTATTTTTCGAGGTGAATCTAAAATACAAATTTTCAGGTCTGTAACATCGTCTGTTTTTAAGATACAGGTATTCTGTTTAAAATACTCAACCCTCTTTTTTCGCCCCCCAACTTGGATTTTTGAAAAAATGGTAAAATAGGTGTTTTTTTTATTTTTCAAGACGAATCTAAATACCGATTTTCACGTCTGTAACATCGTCTGTTTTTAAGATACAGGTATCCTGTTTAAAATATTCAACCCCCTTTTTTCGCCCCCCCCCACTTGGATTTTTGAAAAACGGCAAAATAGGTGTTTTTTATTTTTCAAGAAGAATCTAAATACCGATTTTCACGTCTGTAACATCTTCTGATTTTGAGCTATAGGTATCCTGTTTAAAATATTCAACCCCCTTTTTCACCCCCTTAGGGGCGGAGTTTCCAAAAATCTATTCTTTAGTGGGTGCCCACATCATAAAAACAGTGCACCTTCAAACTTTCACGTTCCTAGGTTAAACGGTTTCAGCTGGGCGATGATCAGTCAGTCAGGAGTTTCATGTTTATGATAAAAAGTATTCAACCCCCCTTTTTGCCCCCCCCAAGGAATTTTCAGAAAAATGGTAAAATACGTGTTTTTTTTATTTTTCAAGACGAATCTAAATGCAAATTTTCCCGTGTGTAACATCTTCTGTTTTTGAGATATAGGTATCCTGTTTAAAAGTATTCACCCCCCTTTTTTCATCCCCCACTTGGGATTTTTGGAAAATGGTAAAACACGTGCTTTTTTTTGTTTTTCAAGAAGATTGTAAATACCAAATTATACACCAGAAACATCTTTGGTTTTTGAAATATAGGTATAATGATAAAAGTATTCACACCCCTTTCTCTGACCCCCCTTAATTGGATTTTTGGAAAATGGTAAAAGACATGTTTATTTTTTTCATGAAGATTGTAAATACCAAATTTCAAACTTGTAACATCTTCTGTTTTTGAGCTATAGGTATCCTGTTTAAAATATTCAACCCCCTTTGGGGCGGAGTTTCCAAAAATCCTTCGATACTGGGTGCCTACGTCATAAAAACAGTGCACCTTCAAAATTTCACGTTCCTAGGTTAAACGGTTTCAGCTGAGCGTTGAGGAGTCAGTCAGGACTTTCGCGTTTATATATATATATATTTTCCCCTGTCACAGGGGTTGCAGAAGGTGGTACAGGGGCCAGGGGGCTCATCCAGCACTTATTGAGCTCCTCATACAGCATAGCACTGCTAGACAGGCTGACTGATGGCAGAAACAGAGACAGAATCAGGAGGAAGAAGAGGATTTTCTTTTTTTCTGATTCTGCCAGTCAGTCTCAGCCTGTCACTCAGTCAGTGCATCGG
The DNA here is from genome assembly GCA_009667805.1 of Leptobrachium leishanense. Lineage (NCBI taxonomy): Eukaryota > Metazoa > Chordata > Amphibia > Anura > Megophryidae > Leptobrachium > Leptobrachium leishanense. The sequence continues at coordinate 77,948,340 of CM019064.1, read as the reverse complement.
GAGCGGAGACAGGTGATCAGATTTGGGGGAAAGGAGGAGAGGGCAGCACCAGAACCCCCTATAATGATCCTGCCTGGTGTGAAGAGAAGATGCAAATCCTCCTCCTGGGTCTTGGTCCTGACGCGGTGCCGCTTTCCTTCCTGCTCCTGGGGTGACAAGGTCGCAGTCTGTTTACTCAGAGGCCGCTCACAGCCCAGACACACATGACTGCATTTTTTAAAAAAAGGCGCTCTGAAAAATGTGCCGCCTGGAGCAATTGATCCATTGTGCTCCATGGACGGGCCGGCCCTGCGCGTCTTCTGTCAGAACGTATGTCCGTTGTGCACGTATGCACAGTGCGCTCAGAATGCGCTTGTCTGACATTAGCCCAAGCAGAACAGTTTGCTGTCCCAAACTGCAACAAAAAGTAAAACACAACAAAACTGTCAGCCTCCTAAGAAAGGAGTGGGCCTAACAGCAATTTCCTCACTACGGGTTACAGGGGGAGTGATCCTGCCCCTCCAGCAGAAACAAACAAGTCTTTACAAACTGTACATAAGTGGCAGCAAACCTTTTCTGCAGCTCTGATTTCCAACCTTCTCCCTGCACAATCAGTCCATGTCTGCCATCCCCTGCTCTTGTAACCGGAATCTGCTAGGTTCACTCGGGACGAGGCCGGCCCGGACACGAGCAAGGATTGTCTGAACACGAGTCTCTTCAGGAGAGGCAAACTTTATTAGTGACGTCACACAATGCTCACACAGGATTAAATCGCAAAGAGTGAGCCCCGTTCTCACCCCGGCGAGGGGTTTTATACCCCGAATACTTAATTAGGTACATCCCAATTAGCCCACCTCCCGGTGACACTTTATTCCACCCCACGTGGGTTAATACCTTCCATGGTTAGTACAAAGGCATTCCATACATTGACCGTAAATTGGCAAACTTCATGTTAGTCTGACAGTTTGTGATTTGCTGCCGCACTCAATCCGGGCCGTGCCCACCTCCCTTTTGGCTGTGCTTGTTTATTTCAGATAAGACATGGTCTGGTTTCTACGCTCTCTTTGTCTCTCTGTAGGCTTTTCTGACCTTCATGTATCCATTCGTCATCCTGCCTCTCTCTGCCAAGAGCAGGCCGGATCTTCCCTTATTTTAATTGCTTCTCTGTTAGTACAACAAATTCCTAAGATTCTATGTAAGCTTCATTCTAAATCTACCTAGTTAGTTTCAAGTGAACCAATATTCTGAACAAGATGGTCGCCTGGCTAATAATGGCAACCATCTTCCAGCCTGATTCCACTTCACTCTCTCAGAACTACTATATGGGATCTTTAATGAGCTGCAGGTGTATCTACTGCAAGGGAAGGGCTTAACCCTTTACCGTCCAGGGAAGATCGCCTCATTCAACCTCCTGCTGACATATACAGAGTCCCACACTCTGTCACAATATATAACATTGTTGAAAAATGCCACATAGTATGCAACGTCGCACAAAATGCAGTAACAGCGCCACACAGAATGCAGTAACAGCGTCGCACAGAATGCGGTAACAGCGTCGCACAGAATGCGGTAACAGCGTCGCACAGAATGCAGTAACAGCGTCGCACAGAATGCGGTAACAGCGTCGCACAGAATGCAGTAACAGCGTCGCACAGAATGCGGTAACAGCGTCGCACAGAATGCGGTAACAGCGTCGCACAGAATGCAGTAACAGCGTCGCACAGAATGCAGTAACAGCGTCACATAGAATGCGGTAACCGCGTTGCACAGAATGCGGTAACAGCGTTGCATAGAATGCAGTAACAGCGTCGCACAGAATGCAGTAACAGCATCGCACAGAATGCAGAAACAGCGTTGCACAGATTGCAGTAACAGCGTTGCACAGAATGCAGTAACAGCATCGCACAGAATGCAGAAACAGCGTTGCACAGATTGCAGTAACAGCGTTGCACAGAATGCAGTAACAGCATCGCACAGAATGCAGAAACAGCGTTGCACAGATTGCAGTAACAGCATTGCACAGAATGCAGTAACAGCGTCGCACAGAATGCAGTAACTAACATCGCACAGAATGCAGTAACGTCAGATAGAATGCGGTAACGTCGCACAAAATGCAGTAACAGCGTCACATAGAATGCAGTAACAGCGTCGCACAGAATGCAGTAACAGCGTCGCACAGAATGCAGTAACAACGTCACACAGAATGCGGTAACAGCGTCGCACAGAATGCGTAACAGCGTCGCACAGAATGCAGTAACAGCATCACATTGAATGCAGTAACAACGTCACATAGAATGCAGTAACAGCGTCGCACAGAATGCAGTAACAGCGTCGCACACAATGCAGTAACAGCGTCGCACACAATGCAGTAACAGCGTTGCACACAATGCAGTAGCAGCGTCGCACAGAAAACCAACTGTAAAATGCCAAACGCAGAAACACGTCCAACACCAACTGCAAAATGGCAAACGCAGAGACACGTCCAACTGCAAAATGCAATAACGCAGAAACACGTCCAACACCAAATGCAAAATGCCAAACGCAGAAACACGTCCAACTTCAACTGCAAAATGCCAAACGCAGAGACACGTCCAACACCAACTGCAAAATGCCAAAAGCAGAAACACGTCCAACACCAACTGCAAAATGCCAAACGCAGAGACACGCCCAACACCAACTGCAAAATACAGAAACACGTCCAACACCAACTGCAAAATGCAATAAGGCATAAACACGTCCAACACCAACTGCAAAATACAGAAACACGTCCAACACCAACTGCAAAATACAGAAACACGTCCAACACCAACTGCAAAATGCCAAAACGCAGAAACACGCCCAACACCAATTACAAAATGCCAAACGCAGAAACACGCCCAATACCAAGCGCAAAATGCCAAACGCAGAAACACGTCCAACACTGACTGCAAAATGCAATAACGCATAAACACGTCCAACACCAACTGCAAAATACAGAAACACGTCCAACACTGACTGCAAAATGCAATAACGCATAAACACGTCCAACACCAACTGCAAAATACAGAAACACGTCCAACACCAACTGCAAAATGCAATAACGCATAAACACGTCCAACACCAATTACAAAATGCCAAACGCAGAAACACGCCCAATACCAAGCGCAAAATGCCAAACGCAGAAACACGTCCAACACTGACTGCAAAATGCAATAACGCATAAACACGTCCAACACCAACTGCAAAATACAGAAACACGTCCAACACCAACTGCAAAATGCAATAACGCATAAACACGTCCAACACCAACTGCAAAATACAGAAACACGTCCAACACCAACTGCAAAATGCAAAACACAGAAACACGTCCAACACCAACTGCAAAATGCCAAAACGCAGAAACACGCCCAACACCAATTACAAAATGCCAAACGCAGAAATACGCCCAATAGCAAGCGCAAAATGCCAAATGCAGAGACACGTCCAACCCTGAGCGAAAGCAGCTGAATGGAAACACGTCCAGCGTGGTGTGGTCAGAAATGCCAGAATGTGGCAGCTCATCCTGTGTTTATTTTCACGGAGAATAATTTTTTTAGAGTTGCACTTTCCGTGTGTCTGTTAACGCTTTGCGCGGCGGATGAGGACGCCGCTCATACTCTCCAATACTTGGTTGTAAACTAAAGCATGTGTTGTGTTTGAGTGAAGGTATACTTGTGCAGTTCACTACACCTTAAAAACAGCTTGGTAATAAACTACCAGCATGCCGAACGGCTGTGAGGACAATTTGTTTCCAGCTGCAGTTCACAAACAAAATAATCCAATATATGCAAATCTGAATGTGCCGTGTGCGAGTGTGTGTATGCATGCGTGACAGAGTGTGCTGTATGAGTGTATGTATGCTTGCGTGACTGAGTGTGCCGTGTGCAAATGTGTGTATGCATGCGAGACCAAGTGTGCCGTGTGTGAATGTGTGTATGCATGCATAGTGTCTGTGTGTCCTGTGTTTGTCTGTTTGGTGTGTGTCCCCTGTGGCTATGGTGTCTGTTTGGTGTCTGTGTGTCCTGTGTTTATGGTGTGTTTTTGGTGTCTGTGTGCCGTGTTTATGGTGCTGTGTGTCCTGTGTTTATGGTGTCTGTTTGGTGTCTGTGTGTCCTGTGTTTATGGTGTCTGTGTTTATGGTGCCGGTGTGTCCTGTGTTTGTTTGGTGTCTGTGTCCTGTGTTTGTTTGGTGTCTGTGTGTCCTGTGTTTATGGTGTTTGTTTGGTGTCTGTGTGTCCTGTGTTTGTTTGGTGTCTGTGTGTCCAGTGTTTATGGTGTCTGTGTTTATGGTGCCGGTGTGTCCTGTGTTTGTTTGGTGTCTGTCACGGGATGCCCCAAGAGGCTCGGCCACAAACCCCAAGACCCTCAGCCAGGGACAGCTTTAATGACGCTGGGGTTACTGTGGACTCTTTAGTGCCGTTGCACCATAGGGACATATGTCATGGAGTTGATGTAACGCTCCATGCTTCAAACCCCAAGAGATTTTATGTTCATTTATATCGTGTGATTTTAAATATATTTTACATTGTTTGGTTTTAGTTAATTTAGTTTAGTGTTAAATGACATAGCTTTGCTTTTAAAATACTATATTCCTGTAGGTAAATGTGTTTTGTGTATACAGTAAACAAGCTTTGCTGCTGTGTAATTTATGCATCAGGGTTTTCCCCATTATCTAGCTGCATGTTTAATTCAAGGGATCTCTGATAGTGTGTTTAATCTGATGTGTTAGAACAATGGATGTACAAATGTTGTGTGAGTTGAAGGCTAAGAGAATGTGAAGAATGTTTATTGTAAATAACTGACATAACTAATTAGTATGGGTATGCTAGTAATTAGTATGGGTATGCTAGTAATTAGTATGGGTATGCTAGTAATTAGTATGGGTATGCAAATTGTGACTGTTGTACTTCAGCATAAATGGTGGCGTTGTTCATTAAAAGGAGTCAGAGAACTCTCAAGCTCAGAGAGAGAGGATCCTGTTGGAACATACAACCGCGTTTGGTGTTTCATTCAGCGACGCTACACTACACTATCACCCTCAGAAGGCAGAGAGCGGTCTTCTGGAGATTCCTAACGGCCCCAGGGCAGAGGAACAGAAGCAGGCGGGTCAAGCTGCTCGATTCGCTGAGGACAGCGCTCCCAGTAGCCGGGCTGACCGCAACGAAGGGGTGTCTGGAGAGCCAGGACAGACGGAAGGGAACGGTTCCTTCACACTGGTGGCAAGCGGTGGGATAGCTCTCTGCAACCCCCAAGAAGACCCTTACCATGGCTGGGTACAGCGTTTACCAGCGGGACGTCCTGCGGGGCATGTTGGAGAATCGGGGAGGGACTCCCGGCAACAAAAAGAAGAAAACCCTAGTGAAGGAGCTGACCAGGATGGACCAGCAAAGGGTGAGCCCCCCAACTCTGACTCAGGACCCTAACGAGCACCTTCGGCAGAGCGCTCGGTCGTTGATCATGGGATTCGGCCTCACCCCCTCCGAGGACATGGTGAGCCGGGTAATGGTGGACCTCCAAGCGGCTGAGGAGAGGGACCGTCAGCACGAGTTGCGGATGGCGGCGCTCTGTATGAAGTGCGATGAACTTTCTTACCCCGTCCCCAAGCCCGTAGAACCCTGGGTCGAGGTTTACAGCTCGACTGGAGCTTCACCCCGGGAATCTGCACCCCCCAGCGATACCCCTTTCAGGACTTACAGCTCGCCTGGAGTCTGTATTGGGGAAATCGCACATCCCAGCGACCCTTGGATGGAGACTTACAGCTCGCCTGGAGCTGCATCTGAGGAGGCCACATTCCCCGCCGAGGAGTGGTGCCCCTGTGCCGGCACCCTCGCCGACATGGAGGCTGAATTTCCGAGAAGGCTGCGGGAGGGCCTGGATCGGTACCACGGGTCCACAGTGGAGCCCACTGGGCTTGAGTGGCGGGACGAGATCCGCCAAGAGCTTTGGTATGAGGCGCTACGCCATGAAAGGGACTGCCACGGGGTTGATGTCCCTTCGAGCACTGTCATTTTCCAGGTGCAGTTCAATGCCAGAGCTGTATTCCTGAGGGGCCGACCCCCCGGACGAGTGGGAGGCCGAGCTCCGAGGTCTGGTGCGGCAAGAGGTGGCCCTGGACGCCGCGTACCGCGCATTTCGGTGGTTAACAGGTCCCCTGACACCCCGCACTCTCGACGGCGCCGCCACCGCAGGTCTCCACTACGGCGGCACGGGCTGCTCTACGCCAGGATGGTCGACGACCCCGGGTTTGGAGAAGAGTCGGAGGAGCGGTTCGAGGAGATCCTGGAGCGGCGGGAAGAGGAAATCCCATATGAGAGCAGGGACGTCGAGCCAGAGGAGTTGGAGTTCCTGGTGGAGCGAGAGTGGGAGCTCGAGAAGGCCTACAGGAGATTGTTGGACAGCGTGCCGCAGTTAGGTCTGAGTTCTCTGTCCTGGGACTGTCCGGCTGAAGAGACCGACAGTCCAAGAAACCCCGACATATGGGAGGCCGAGCCGCTCCCATGGGTCCTCGTTGGGGCCACAGTAGAAGAAGCGAGTCCCTCAAACCCGCAGGAAGACACGGTGGCCGTATCCGCGGGTCCAGCAGAAGAGCTGGCCACGGGGCAGAGCGCCGCTGGCCTCTGCCCACTCTCCGACTGCCCTGAGGAGCAGCAGGGTTTTCCCGAGCTGCTGACCCCGCAGCCGTTGACCCCACTTGACCCCCTGGATGTCATTTCTGTACCCACCCCCCCAGCAGAAGAGCTGGCAACAGGGCAGAGTGCCGCTGGCCTCTGCCCACTCTCCGACTGCCCTGAGGAGCAGCAGGGTTTTCCCGAGCTGCTGACCCCGCAGCCGTTGACCCCACTTGACCCCCTGGATGTCATTTCTGTACCCACCCCCCCAGCAGAAGAGTTGGCAACGGGGCAGAGAGCCGCTGGCCTCTGCCCATCTCCCACCATCCACCCCAGGGAGCAGAAGGGGGATACCCTCGGGCTACTTATCCCGCAGTCACGGACCTCACCGGAGATGGAGGACACCATTCTCCTGGCCGGGGTCCCCTTCTCGGCCTTGAACCACCCAGCCGACGCGCTGGCCACGGGGCAGAGCCTGCTTCCGCTCTGCCCATCTCCACAACCCTTTGGCCCGGAGGCCCCACGCAGCCACTGTTCTCCTCAACGGCTGACCAGGGCACTCGGGGCGCGTGCATTTAGCACCCGTTTTTCCCGGGTGCGAGATATTCCCGGAGGTGGCACAGGCGGTACCCCTCCCCAGCCACAGGATCCTTATTCCAGAGGGGGTAACCCCAACGACTTGTACCCCCAACCCGCCAGGCACGGCCGCAAGGCCAAATGGAGAAGCCTGGTGGCTCGCCCCCTTCCGACAGACTATGGACCTGGGAGCACCGACTTCCCCGGTATGACCCGTTGGGGTCCAACCGGGTGCGTCGAACTTTGGGAAGGGGGAGGAGTGTCACGTGATGCCCCAAGAGGCTCGGCCACAAACCCCAGGACCCTCAGCCAGTGACAGCTTTAATGACGCTGGGGTTACTGTGGACTCTTCAGTGCCGTTGCACCATAGGGACATATGTCATGGAGTTGAGGTAACGCTCCATGCTTCAAACCCCAAGAGACTTTATGTTCATTTATATCGTGTGATTTTAAATATATTTTACATCGTTTGGTTTTAGTTAATTTAGTTTAGGCTAGGGACAGATGAGCGCATTTTCTGCGGCCACCGTCAAAATGTACGTCGATGCGTGCGCACGCATTTTTTCACGGAATACGCTTAAGTGGTCAGACGACCACAGTCGCACAGTCGCAGGTACTCACCAACGCAATTCTAGGGAAATCCGGCTGTTTGAACGTTATGTAGGCCGCACACTAGCAGCGTCTGACGTCTCCTAATCACGCACACACGCTGCCATGCGGCCGCAGCGCACTCTGTACGTCTGTAGCAGCGGTTTCACGTTCTGAGAAAAATGCGTTCATTTGCCGGTTGCGTGGTGTCGGCGCACTTTTGTACGCACGTACTGCGTATATTGGCCGTCATTGGCCGTTATGTGCTGCTACTGCCGCCGTGATTTAGTGCGCCTGCACGCGCGTTCCGACTGCCCCACTCTGACCCTAGCCTTAGTGTTAAATGACATAGCTTTGGTTTTAAAATACTATATTCCTGTAGGTAAATGTGTTTTGTGTATACAGTAAACAAGCTTTGCTGCTGTGTAATTTATGTGTCAGGGATTTTCCCCATTATCTAGGTACATGTTTAATTCAAGGGATCTCTGATAGTGTGTGTTTAATCTGATGTGTTAGAACAATGGATGTACAAACGTTGTGTGAGTTGAAGGCTAAGAGAATGTGAAGAATGTTTATTGTAAATAACTGACATAATCTAGTTAGTATGGGTATGCTAGTAATTAGTATGGGTATGCTAGTAATTAGTATGGGTATGCTAGTAATTAGTATGGTATGCTAGTAATTAGTATGGGTATGCTAGTAGATTATATGGGGTATGCTAGTAATAGGTGGGTATCTAGTAATTAGTATGGGTTATGCTAGTAATAATAGTATGGGTATGATAGTAATTAGTATGGGTATATAGTAATTAGTATGGGTATGATAGTAATTAGTATGGGTATGATAGTAATTAGTATGGGTATATAGTAATTAGTATGGTATATGCTAGTAATTAGTATGGGTGTATGCTAGTAATTAGTATGGTATGCTAGTAATTAGTATGGGTATAGCTAGTAATTAGTATGGTATGATAGTAATTAGTATGGGTATGCTAGTAATTAGTATGGGTATGCTAGTGTAGTAATGGTATGGGTATGATTAGTAATTAGTAATGGGTATGCTAGTAATTAGTATGGGTATGCGTAGTAATTAGTATGGGTATGATAGTAATTAGTATGGGTATGATAGTAATTAGTTATGGTTATATGGGTATGGTAATTAGTATGGGTATGATAGTAATTAGTATGGTATATGAGTAATTAGTATGGGTATGATAGTAATTAGTATGGGTATGATAGTAATTAGTATGGGTATGCTAGTAATTAGTATGGGTATGCTAGTAATTAGTATGGGTATGATAGTAATTAGTATGGGTATGATAGTAATTAGTATGGGTATGCTAGTAATTAGTATGGGTATGCTAGTAATTAGTATGGGTATGATAGTAATTAGTATGGGTGTGCTAGTAATTAGTATGGGTGTGCTAGTAATTAGTATGGGTATGCTAGTAATTAGTATGGGTATGCTAGTAATTAGTATGGGTATGCAAATTGTGACTGTTGTACTTCAGCATAAATGGTGGCGTTGTTCATTAAAAGGAGTCAGAGAACTCTCAGAGCTCAGAGAGAGAGGATCCTGTTGGAACATACAACCGCGTTTGGTGTTTCATTCAGCGACGCTACACTACACTATCACCCTCAGAAGGCAGAGAGCGGCCTTCTGGAGATTCCTAACGGCTCCAGGGCAGAGGAACAGAAGCAGGCCGTTCAAGCTGCTCGATTCGCTGAGGACAGCGCTCCCAGTAGCCGGGCTGACCGCAACGAAGGGGTGTCTGGAGAGCCAGGACAGACGGAAGAGAACGGTTCCTTCACAGTGTCTGTGTGTTTATGGTGTGTTTTTGGTGTCTGTGTGTCCTGTGTGTGTTTGGTGTCTGTGTGTCCTGTGTTTATGGTGTCTGTGTGTCCTGTGTTTATGGTGTTTGTTTGGTGTCTGTGTGTCCTGTGTTTATGGTGTCTGTGTATCCTGTTGTAACCGGAATCTTCCAGCCTGATTCCACTTCACTGTGTTTATGGTGTTTGTTTGGTGTTTGTGTGTCCTGTGTTTGTTTTGTTGTCTGTCTGTCCTGTGTTTATGGTGTCTGTGTGTCCTGTGTTTATGGTGTTTGTGTGGTGTCTGTGTGTCCTGTGTTTATGGTGTGTGTGTGTCCTGTGTTTATGGTGTTTGTTTGGTGTCTGTGTACCCTGTGTTTATGGTGTCTGTGTGTCCTGTGTTTGTTTGGTGTCTGTGTGTCCTGTGTTTGTTTGGTGTCTGTGTATCCTGTGTTTATGGTGTCTGTGTGTCCTGTGTTTATGGTGTTTGTTTGGTGTCTGTGTATCCTGTGTTTATGGTGTCTGTGTGTCCTGTGTTTGTTGGTGTCTGTGTGTCCTGTGTTTATGGTGTCTGTGTGTCCTGTGTTTATGGTATTTGTTTGGTGTCTGTGTGTCCTGTGTTTATGGTGTCTGTGTGTCCTGTGTTTATGGAGTCTGTTTGGTGTCTGTGTGTCCTGTGTTTATGGTGTCTGTGTATCCTGTTGTAACCAGAATCTTCCAGCCTGATTCCACTTCACTGTGTTTATGGTGTTTGTTTGGTGTCTGTGTATCCTGTGTTTATGGTGTTTGTTTGGTGTCTGTGTATCCTGTGTTTATGGTGTCTGTGTGTCCTGTGTTTATGGAGTCTGTTTGGTGTCTGTGTGTCCTGTGTTTATGGTGCCGGTGTGTCCTGTGTTTGTTTGGTGTCTGTGTGTCCTGTGTTTATGGTGTTTGTTTGATGTCTGTGTATCCTGTGTTTATGGTGTCTGTGTGTCCTGTGTTTATGGTGTCTGTGTGTCCTGTGTTTATGGTGCCGGTGTGTCCTGTGTTTATGGTGTCCTGTGTTTATGGTGTTTGTTTGGTGTCTGTGTGTCCTGTGTTTGTTTGGTGTCTGTGTGTCCTGTGTTTGTTTGGTGTCTGTGTGTCCTGTGTTTGTTTGGTGTCTGTGTGTCCTGTGTTTATGGTGTCTGTGTGTCCTGTGTTTATGGTGTTTGTTTGATGTCTGTGTATCCTGTGTTTATGGTGTCTGTGTATCCTGTGTTTATGGTGTCTGTGTGTCCTGTGTTTATGGTGTCTGTGTGTCCTGTGTTTATGGTGCCGGTGTGTCCTGTGTTTATGGTGTCCTGTGTTTATGGTGTTTGTTTGGTGTCTGTGTGTCCTGTGTTTGTTTGGTGTCTGTGTGTCCTGTGTTTATGGTGTTTGTTTGGTGTCTGTGTGTCCTGTGTTTGTTTGGTGTCTGTGTGTCCTGTGTTTATGGTGTTTGTTTGGTGTCTGTGTGTCCTGTGTTTGTTTGGTGTCTGTGTGTCCTGTGTTTATGGTGTTTGTTTGGTGTCTGTGTGTCCTGTGTTTGTTTGGTGTCTGTGTGTCCTGTGTTTATGGTGTTTGTTTGGTGTCTGTGTGTCCTGTGTTTATGGTGTTTGTTTGGTGTCTGTGTGTCCTGTGTTTGTTTGGTGTCTGTGTGTCCTGTGTTTATGGTGTTTGTTTGGTGTCTGTGTGTCCTGTGTTTATGGTGTTTGTTTGGTGTCTGTGTGTCCTGTGTTTGTTTGGTGTCTGTGTGTCCTTTGTTTATGGTGTTTGTTTGGTGTCTGTGTGTCCTGTGTTTGTTTGGTGTCTGTGTGTCCTGTGTTTATGGTGTCTGTTTGGTGTCTGTGTGTCCTGTGTTTGTTTGGTGTCTGTGTGTCCTGTGTTTATGGTGTCTGTGTGTCCTGTGTGTGTTTGGTGTCTGTGTGTCCTGTGTTTGTTTGGTGTCTGTGTGTGTTTGGTGTCTGTGTGTCCTGTGTGTGTTTGGTGTCTGTGTGTCCTGTGTTTGTTTGGTGTCTGTGTGTCCTGTGTTTGTTTGGTGTCTGTGTGTCCTGTGTTTATGGTGTTTGTTTGGTGTCTGTGTGTCCTGTGTTTGTTTGGTGTCTGTGTGTCCTGTGTGTGTTTGGTGTCTGTGTGGACGGGTGGGGGGGGGGGGTTGATGGTGTGGGGGCCTGAACTGAGGTTTCTTACACCAGTTCGGCCGGCACTGACAGGGTTAAAGCCGCTATTACCGCCGGGAAGTCCTTCCGGTCGCGCCTTCCCGTCATGCTCTCTGTTTCCCCCTCCCTGTAGCTAGTTTCGTTTTCACTCAGGGTGTGTCATCCGGCAAAGTCATCATGGCGGGGGCTCTGTGTGTGCTGCTCCCCCTGCTCCTCACAGCCTCCCTCTGCCCGGCACAAGGTGAGTGCGGCCCCCCCCCCCCTCCGAGAGGTCACGGCCCAGCGGCTGCAGGGTTAATGCCCCCCCCCCCGCGCAGCCCGGCGTGTGGAGGGTTAATATTGAGGCTCCAACTAACATTTACATAATGGATTATTTATTTATTGGATTCTTTGGATAAAAGGAAAATAAGAAGCAAAAATTGTGTGTATTTTAACCCCTGCCTCCCCCCTCCTCCCTTTTTTCTGTAAGCAATTTGCATAATGTATATTATTCGGCCGCGCGTCACGGTGACGGAATGATGCCGCGTCACGGTGACGGAATGATGCCGCGTCACGGTGACGGAATGATGACGCGTGCGCAGCTTAAACTCATGTCTGCTTAATCACCGAACGAACGCGGCTGCGAGCGCTCAGACATGTCGGCACGAAAGCCGGAGGGGGGGGGCTCCGCACAGCCTGACCCCCCCCCCCCATAGCTTATTAAGAGAGGACCGGCTGCGCCGCGCGGCGTCCCTTTAGGCCCCCGGCACACGAGCGTATAGGTACTAAGCACAGTGCGTCCATTACGGACGTAATTTTTGACGGGAGATAAATGTGTTCAAACAGGGCCAAGTTAATAATTACGGACGTTGAAAAAAAAAGGAGGGAAAGTGAAAAAAAGAAGTATTTTGGAGTTTGGAGCCCACAGGAAGCAGCACGTATTTCCCACGTCCGTCTAGCTTTTTTACGTCCATGCCATTTTGACGTCCGTTGCAGTACGCGAATGCCGTGCGTGAAACAGTGCGCAGGTGCATCGTGTGGTGTCCAGATTAACTTCTTTGCAAATCTATAACGGATGTCAAATTTTGCGCACAGACGGAGGCAAAAATAACGCTTGTGTGCCGGGGGCCTTAGGCCGTGTTTACACCTGAGCGTATTGGTAACGTTAAAAAACGCGCGCATTGCAGCTCATTCATGTCTATGGCCGCGATCGTGCTGCAGTACGCCCCAGAGAAGCTCCCGTATTTCTTTGGGCGCAGGACGCGCTTTAAAACGCCAAGGTGTGAGCGGGGCCTTACTGTAATATCATGAACAAACTGAGTGAATGGCAGGCAGGTTGAGGTGGTGACACAGGACTCCCAGCTACATGCACGTATAAAATCGTAATTTCTTACCATTGCCCAAACCCGGTGGCAGAAGCTCAGGGATTGTGTTATGGCGCTGCCAGAGTCATAAACTGAATATAAACAAACTGGTCTGATGTATTCCTAGAACTAAATCATACGGAGCAAAGCAGCGCCGCGACTTCTCCGATCAGCTCCGACGAGGTTATGACGTTTAACCCATCCTGTGCCACACAAATCAACTAGCCAATAATAATGAAAATAGTTGTCCACTATTCTGATTATCAATTAGTTGTTTCAGCCCTGGTTGCAGATAATTCCTCTTTACAGGGGCGGGGGTTAATTCTGAGCTCCTCCCCCCCCATTATCCACAGATTTAACGGAATGTGCTGCTCATACTCTGTGCGTCTCCATCTGACGCCGCGTCCAATTAATTACCTTTAATCTGGCGGATCCTGCGACTCTGAACAAATACTTTATCATTACACGTCAATTTACTCCCCTTTCCCCCCCGCTGTGCGCTGCTCCTCCCCTTTCCCCCCTCGCTGTGCGCTGCTCCTCCCCTTTCCCCCTCGCTGTGCGCTGCTCCTCCCCTTTCCCCCCTCGCTGTGCGCGCTGCTCCTCCCTTTCCCCCCTCGCTGTGCGCTGCTCCTCCCTTTCCCCGCTGTGCGCTGCTCCTCCCCTTTCCCCCCTCGCTGTGCGCTGCTCCTCCCCTTTCCCCCCCTCGCTGTGCGCTGCTCCTCCCCTTTCCCCCCTCGCTGTGCGCTGCTCCTCCCCTTTCCCCTCGCTGTGCGCTGCTCCTCCCCTTTCCCCTCGCTGTGCGCTGCTCCTCCCTTTCCCCCTCGCTGTGCGCTGCTCCTCCCCTTTCCCCCTCGCTGTGCGCTGCTCCTCCCCTTCCCCCCTCGCTGTGCGCTGCTCCTCCCCTTTCCCCCTCGCTGTGCGCTGCTCCTCCCTTTCCCCCTCGCTGTGCGCTGCTCTCCCTTCCCCCCTCGCTGTGCGCTGCTCCTCCCCTTTCCCCTCGCTGTGCGCTGCTCCTCCCCTTTCCCCCCTCGCTGTGCGCTGCTCCTCCCCTTTCCCCCCTCGCTGTGCGCTGCTCCTCCCCTTTCCCCTCGCTGTGCGCTGCTCCTCCCCTTTCCCCCCGCTGTGCGCTGCTCCTCCTTTCCCCCCTCGCTGTTGCGCTGCTCCCCCTTTCCCCCCCTCGCTGTGCGCTGCTCCTCCCTTTCCCCCCTCTCGTGTGCTGCGCTCCTCCCCTTTCCCCCCTCGCTGTGCGCTGCTCCTCCCCTTTCCCCCTCGCCGTGCGCTGCTCCTTCCCTTCCCCCCCCCTCGCCGGGCGGCGCGCGTTGTATTAGGCTATGGGCAGACGGGGGTCACAGTGGAAGGAATGTTGGTGAGTAGACGTTCCTTCCCGTGTGGCCGCCTCGCTGAGTGGAGTTAGTGCCTCCTATGGAGGATCACGCTTTGCAGCACCGCCAGCGTCTGTCAGCTTTTTGCCGTCCGGTGGTAGCGAACGCAATTCGTGCACGCGCTACCCCATGTGGCCCTCCCTGTCAATCCGTCACAAAGCTGTGACAGATGCAGGGAAGTGCGGTCACATGGACACACAGTGTGCTCGCAGCATAAAACCCCAGGGAAATGGTATGTATCAGCGTGTGTGCTGCTGCTCGGCATGTTGGGAGTTGTGTTCTGGGTCATTGTGTGGTTGGGGTAAAGGAGAGTTGGGTGGGGTAGGGTTGGGCCTTTATCCCACCGCCTGAGTCACTGGTCAGAGCCGCTTGTATCACAGGTGTGGCCAGTCTGCAGCTCCTGAGCCTTAAAAAGGGGAAGCTGAACCTGCTAAGAGTGGAGGGGGGCCCCCAACAAAGAGAGAGGGCGAGCTCAAATCATAAAGGCTTTGATTGAGGCGTCGCCCTTGTTGCCGCGGCGTCGCCCTTGTTGCCGCGGCGTCGCCCTTGTTGCCGCGGCGTCTCCCTTGTTGCCGCGGCGTCTCCCTTGTTGCCGCGGCGTCTCCCTTGTTGCCGCGGCGTCTCCCTTGTTGCCGCGGCGTCTCCCTTGTTGCCGCGGCGTCTCCCTTGTTGCCGCCGCGTCTCCCTTGTTGCCGCCGCGTCTCCCTTGTTGCCGCCGCGTCTCCCTTGTTGCCGCCGCGTCTCCCTTGTTGCCGCCGCGTCTCTCCTTTGTTGCCGCCGCGTCTCCCTTGTTGCCGACGCGTTCCATTTCTTCCGTCCAGTGAGAGGAGAAAACCTGGAAAGGACTTGCTGTGTTTGTGCCCTATAAGGCGCGGCTGAAAGAGCCTGTCACACGTTATAAACATGGCACCGTGTCCGCTTCATTTATTCAATTGAATATTTTTTTTATATATATTTTTATTTTTTTACAATGTGGTTGTGTCCAGACTCTGGCCCGTGCGATGATCTCTCAGATGACCCTGTATATCAGCTACTCATTGGGTTCTTGGAGCCTCATGGGAAATGCAGTTCCAAAACATCTGGAGGGCGAGGCTGCTGACCCTGCTGTAGTAGATGGGGGGGGGGGGGGCTCATTTCAGTTGTCATCACGTTCATGTGCGATAGTCGGTGAGCAGGGGAAGCCGTACAGCAAGAGTTGTCAGCTCGCTGTGGGAGAAGCCCCGGATCGGCATCGTTCTGTGGGACCTCGCATGTCACGGCTGCATTGAGCCAACTCGTCCAAATATCGGCAAATAAAGAGCAGATAACAGTAATTTGCTGGAAATCGACCACCGATAATCTGTCCATCCGTAGGACGCAGTATGTTTGTGCGGCACATTGTGTCTGTATGGAGCGCTCTGTGTCCGTAGGGTGCAGTATGTTTGGGTGGCATGTTGTGTCTGTGTATGGAGTAGAGCTGCAACTAACGATTATTCTCATCGATTAATTGGCCGATTGTTGTTTCAATTATTAGATTCATTCCTCATTTTCCTACAGAGCACCGCAGTTATGGAATAACCTCCCAGACGCCATCAAATCTTCCCCCAGTCTAAAGTCCCTTAAGACTTCCCTATTAACATACCTCAATACAGAATGCACCTGTAAACATGTAACACAGTGACTATATACAGAATGCACCTATAAACATGTAACACAGTGACTATATACAGAATGCACCTGTATACATGTAACACAGTGACTATATACAGAATGCACCTGTAAACATGTAACACAGTGACTATATACAGAATGCACCTGTAAACATGTAACATAGTGACTATATACAGAATGCACCTGTAAAATGTAAACAGTGACTATATACAGATGCACCTGTAAACATGTAACACAGTGACTATATACAGAATGAACTGTAAACCTGTAACACAGTGACTATATACAGAATGTGCCTGTAACACAGTGACTATATACAGAATGTGCCTGTAACACAGTGACTATATACAGAATGTGCCTGTAACACAGTGACTATATACAGAATGCACCTGTAAACATGTAACATAGTGACTAGATACAGAATGCACCTGTAAACATGTAACATAGTGACTATATACAAAATGCACCTGTAAACATGTAACATAGTGACTAGATACAGAATGCACCTGTAAACATGTAACATAGTGACTAGATACAGAATGCACCTGTAAACATGTAACATGGTGACTATATACAGAATGCGCCTGTAAACATGTAACACAGTGACTATATACAGAATGCACCTGTAAACATGTAACAGTGACTATATACAGAATGCACCTGTAACACAGTGACTATATACAGAATGCACCTGTAACACAGTGACTATATACAGAATGTGCCTGTAACACAGTGACTATATACAGAATGCACCTGTAACACAGTGACTATATACAGAATGTGCCTGTAACACAGTGACTATATACAGAATGTGCCTGTAACACAGTGACTATATACAGAATGTGCCTGTAACACAGTGACTATATACAGAATGTGCCTGTAACACAGTGACTATATACAGAATGTGCCTGTAACACAGTGACTATATACAGAATGTGCCTGTAAACATGTAACACAGTGACTATATACAGAATGTGCCTGTAAACATGTAACACAGTGACTATATACAGAATGCGCCTGTAAACATGTAACACAGTGACTATATACAGAATGCGCCTGTAAACATGTAACACAGTGACTATATACAGAATGTGCCTGTAAACATGTAACCTAGTGACTATATACAGAATGCACCTGTAAACATGTAACACGGTGACTATATACAGAATGCACCTGTAAACATGTAACACGGTGACTATATACAGAATGCACCTGTAAACATGTAACACAGTGACTATATACAGAATGCGCCTGTAAACATGTAACACAGTGACTATATACAGAATGCGCCTGTAAACATGTAACACAGTGGCTATATACAGAATGCGCCTGTAAACATGTAACACAGTGACTATATACAGAATGCACCTGTAAACATGTAACACAGTGACTATATACAGAATGCACCTGTAAACATGTAACACAGTGACTATATACAGAATGCACCTGTAAACATGTAACACAGTGACTATATACAGAATGCACCTGTAAACATGTAACATAGTGACTATATACAGAATGCACCTGTAAACATGTAACCTAGTGATAAGACAAAGTATGTGAACCCTTTGGGATTACGTGGAGTTTTGCATGAATTGGTGATAAAATGTCTCTGATCTTCATCTAAGTCACAACAATTTGAAAAACACAGTCTGCTTAAAAGAATACAACACAAACATATGTTTTCATGTGTTTATTGAACAGAACATGTAAACATTCACAGTGCAGGGTGGAAAAAGTATGTGAACCTTTGGACTTAATAACTGGTTGACCCTCCTTTGGCAGCAATAACCTCAACCAAACGTTTCCTGTAGTTGCAGATCAGACCTGCACAACTATCTGGAGTAATTTTGGACCACTCCTCTTCACAAAACTGTTTCAGTGTAGCAATATTCTTGGGATGTCTGGTGTGAATCGCTCTCTTAAGGTCATGCCACAGCATTTCAATCGGGTTGAGGTCAGGACTCTGACTGGGCCACTCCAGAAGGCGTATTTTGTTTTGTTGAAGCCATTCTTTTGTTGAATTGCTTGTATGCTTTGGGTCATTGTCCTGTTGCATCACCCATCCTCTGCGGAGCTTCAGTTGGCGGACAGATGGTCTTACGTTTTCCTGCAAAATGTCTTGATAAACTCTGGAATTCATTTTTCCATCAATGACAACAATCCGTCCAGGCCCTGAGGCAGCAAAGCAGCCCCAAACCATGATGCTCCCTCCGCCATGTTTTACAGTGGGGATGAGGTCTTGATGTTGGTGTGCTGTACCTTTTTTTTCTCCACACAGTGTTGTGTGTTTTTTCCAAACCAACCAAAATTGGCGGCACATTGTGTCTGTATGGAGTGCGTTGTGTCTGTATGATGCAGTATGTTTGGGAGGCACATTGTGTCTGACATAACTCCCCTTGGTCTGTAATATCAACGTTTGTCATTGTCCGGTCTCGTCTAGGAATGTTGAGCAAATGTTTATCCCATTATTTCTTTCAGTTTAATTGTCTAAGAGTTTCTAGGGGAGGTTTTTGTATATGCAAATAACCCATGTTTGACCGTATAAATATGTGTGCCTGTCCCCAATTAAGGCTGGGGTCAGACAAGCCGAAAGAACGTCCGTGAGAGTGTACGTTCGTTCCACTTGACACCCGTCTGGCCACCTTGATGAGCGCACTTAGTGCCTCCTATGGAGGATCACGCTTTGTAGCGCCGTCAATGTGCGTCCAAGCGCTTTGACGGGGAAGCTTGCCGCACGGCCGATGTCATTTGTGCTCATGCAACAGTGTGCGGCTGGCCCCGTCACAGCATCGCAACGCTGCGACAGGTGCTGGAAGGCACGTCAGTTCGGGCGCACATAGTGTGCTCGTCTTACCCCCAGCCTTACTTCCATTTTTGATCCTGAAAACCTCCCGATCTACAGCCTGGTCTTATTTCTGGGGGTGCTAGCAGGCTCTGTGTCCCGGTCCATGAGCTTCGTCCAAAGACTGGAGGAAGGCACGAGAGTCTGCCTGGCAGGAGCACAGGGGGTCCTGCAAGGAAGCGGCAATGACACGTGACCCAGAGATCTGTCACAGTGTCTGTATGGCGTGTTTTGTCTGTGTCCGTAGGACGCAGTATGTTTGTATGGCACGTTGTGTCTGTATGACGTGTCTGTATCGGTGTGTGCATGTGTAGGGTGCTCATTAGATCTGTGTCGGTATGTGTGTATGGCGCACGTTATATCCGAATTTTGTAGCGCTTGGTATGTTTGTACATCTTCTAAGTATTTTATAAAGCGCTAACAAGTTCCGTAGTGCTGTACAATGGGAGAGGCAGAATATCAAATACACATACAGGTAAAACACCGAGCAGTAGGAGAGGGGACCCTGCCCCAGAGCTTACAATCTAAGTGAAGTGGTGGGTTGCAGGAGGGCTGAATGGGAAGAGGAGGAAATGTACAGCTGGGGTATCATGGAGTGAGCTGATAGGCTTCTCTAAAGTAATGTGTTTTCAGAGACTTTTTGAAGGACTGGAGAGACGGGGAGGGAGTTCCATAGAAAGGGGGCAGCTCGGGAGAAGTCCTGAAGGTGGGAGTGCGGGTACAAGGAGCTGATAGCATCAGATCATTGGCCAAGTGAAGTGGTCGGGATGGGATGTACCTGTTAATAAGGGAGGAGATGCAGGCAGGGGCGCGGTTATGGAGAGCTTTGTATGTGACCAATAGAATAAATTGGATTCTAAAGGTAACAGGAGCCAGTGTAGAGATTGACAGAGGGGGAAGGTGCGGGAGGTGAGGTGTAGGAGTCTGGCACAGGTGTTCATAAGACTGCAGAGGAAGAATCTGGGATCTCTTAAGGCCAGAGAGAAGGAGGTTACAGTAGTCAAGGCGGGAGATAATAAGAGCTTGGATGAGCATTTTAGCAGAGTCCTGATTAAGAAAGGGACGGACGTGCGCAATGTTTTTTAGGTGTAAGTAGCAGGATTTGGTTAGTGACTGAATCCGAGGAGTAAAGGATAGATCAGAGTCTAGGAGGACCCTGAGGTAACAAGCCTGAGAGGAGGTAGTGATGGTGGCATCATTCACCTGAAGGGAAATGGGTGCAGAAATGGAGGATTTAGAGGGAGGGAGATGAGAAGTTCAGTTTTTGAGAGGTTTAGTTTTAGGAAACAGACGGAGACAGCTGAAAGGCCGGCAGTAACATGGTCCAACATGGGAGGAGAGCGATCGGGGGAGGAAAGGTAGATTGGGGTGTCGTCAGCATAATTATCATCTTGGAAACCATCGGAAGAGATGAGGTGGCCCAGAGAGCCGGTATAGAATGAGAAGAGTAGGGGACACAGAGCCTTGAGGTACCACAACTGAAAGAGGAACTGGGGGTGAACAGACACCAGCGACGGAGACCCTGAAGGAGCAAAGAAAGAGATAAGAGAACCAGGAGAGAGCGATGTCACGGAGGCCAAGTTGGCGCAGAGTGAGGAGCAGGAGAGGGTGGTCAACAGTGTCAAATGCAGCGGAAAGGTCAAGAAGAATGAGGAAAAAGTGACCTTTGGTTTCAGCGGCAGCTAAATCATTAGTCACCTTGGTCAGAGCCGTCTCCGTGGACGCTGGGAGCGAAACCCGGACTGGTGCGGACCAAGTAGAGAGTTAGCAGGAAGAAAACCAGTGAGCTGGTTATAGACCTAGGATTTTAGAGGCAAAGTGGAGCAGAGAGATGGGACAGTAGTTTGAAAGTTCGGTGGGGTCAAGCGATGCCTCTTCAGATTGAGGGTGATCAGAGGGGAAGATTCCAGAGGAGAGGGAGAGGTTAAAAATATGAGTCAAAGCAGGGACGATGACTGGTAGGACAGACTGAATAAGATGTGAGGGGATGGAGTCAAGAGGGCAGGAAGACATGGGAAGTGCCAAGAAAAGGAAGACCTAGAAGAGGTGGCAGGGAGTGACGGAGTCAATGAGGTTGAGTGGTCAATGGAGGAGGGCAATGAAGAGATTTCTAGTCTAGGTTTATTTATCTTATCGGTGAAGTAGTCGGCAAAGCTGACAGCAGTGGGGTCCGTGGAAGGTTGGGTGGACGTGGGGCACATTAACAGATTGAAAGCATGAAACCGACGTCTGGAATAATGAGAAAAGGTGGAGATGAGGGAAGAGAAATAAGATTGTTTAGTGATGAAGTGTGACTGTAGGAGCGGGGCATGAGTTTGTAGTGCAGGAAGTCAGCAGAAGGGCGAGACTTCCTCCAACCACGTTCAGCCACCCTGGAACATCGCTGGAGATATTGAGTGTGTTTAGTTTGCCACGGTTGGCGGTTAGGCCTACGTGTAGGAGTGAGTTCGGCAAGTGATGTGGAGAGGGCAGAATTGTATCAGTGGCTTGGTCAGTGCAGTTGGATGTTGAGATCGGAAGGAGAAGAGGATGGATCGCGGTGGAGAGTAGCTTAGGATTCAGGGCACGAAGATACCTTTGAGGTAGAAGCAGGAGTCTGGGTTGGTGACAGGAGAAGATCTGAGGAGAGGAGGTGGTGATCGGAGAGTGTTGTTTGTTTGCAAAGGATTTTACCAGGAAGGATACATTGAGATTTCTCATTTTCAAGTATGTCCTGGATTCAAGAACATTGAAATGTTACAGAAATACAAAGTAATAAATGCAAGAGTTATTCACAGCACACACAAGACAGAATGCATGGCTCCTTCCCCTCTGCGCCCCTAAACCTGTATCAAGCACACACAAGACAGAATGCATGGCTCGTTCCCCTCTGCGCCCCTAAACCTGTATCAAGCGCACACAAGACAGAATGCATGGCTCCTTCCCCTCTGCGCCCCTAAACCTGCATCAAGCACACACAAGACAGAATGCATGGCTCCTTCCCCTCTGCGCCCCTAAACCTGCATCAAGCACACACAAGACAGAATGCATGGCTCCTTCCCCTAAACCTGCATCAAGCACACAAGACAGAATGCATGGCTTCTTCCCCTCTGCGCCCCTAAACCTGTATCAAGCACACACAAGACAGAATGCATGGCTCCTTCCCCTCTGCGCCCCTAAACCTGCATCAAGCACACACAAAAGACCGACTCCATGGCTCCTTCCCCTCTGCGCCCCTAAATCTGCATCAGGGTATCCGGATCCATCACGACGTCCCCTATTCTCGATCCTATTTTACTGACCGCCATATTTATGCAATTTTAAGGCATTGACTCGGAGGCTCCGATTTGCATTTCTTCCTTTATTGCTCAAACAGCAGCAAAGGGTTAACTTGAAAAGGAACTGGGAAAAAAAACACAAAACACATCCTTCCCCAACACGGGAAAGCCCTCCCACAGTCCATGTCCCACCCCAAACCCCTCCACAAGTATCCACTGCGGGAGCCTCCTCTTCCTCTTCCTTTGCTGCTCCCGCAGTGGCAACATCTAGATAAGTACTCTGCGCTAGCGCTCGTCTCATGTATAAATTTCTTTACCTACCTGAACTTTAATTAAATTTCAATCTACCGGTTTCTGATACTCTATTGGCCGCCTATCCCAGTGTTAGCCGCGGAGGGTGCCAGCCGCATTCCCCCGGCGACGGGCTGTAACTCATCGTCGGGTGCGGTTCCTTTTTAATCTTCTCTTTTTTCCTTTATTTATATGAAAGTCTTTCCCTGAAAATCTCCGGTTAATTTTGCCTTTACACCCTTTCGTTCCGCGATACGCCGTTTGCGCGCTTTCCCTGCTCGTTCCCTCAGCAACTTCCGGATGCTCGCTCTGCTATAGCTCCGCCCACGAACCTCACGTTAGCCTCCCGCGGATTTCGCCCGCCACTGGCAACGGCCTGCCTTCCCCTTTGCAGCACACTTGCACCCGGGTTCCGGCGATCACGCACCACACAGCATATCGCTACCGACAATGTCCCTTTCCAAACCGCCGACTTAAGCCCTCAGCCCTCTGGCAGCGAGGAATCCGGATCCGGCGCACAAATGGATTCCACCTCGAGGAGCGGAAAGAAAGCAAAAAGGAAACCTCGATCTAAATCTGAGGTCCGTTTTACTCGGTGGCAAAACTCCCTTGAGGCCTCCATGTCCACGGCTGTGCGCTCATCCATAGTCTCCCTGTCTGACACTTGGCAGCGCTCACTTTCTGCCGCACTAACCTCAGCTAACGCCAATTTTTCATCCCATGCCTCCGTAGCTTCACAAGAGGATCTGGGTGAGTCCCCTAAAGGCCCTTCCACAATGTCAGTGCCTACTCCTCTAGGAGTCAATGTGTCGCCTTCGGGCGTGCATGCTGCCACGAGCAGAGGCGAGGCTGGCAACCCATATCAATGCCAGGCCCTTCCACAGAGCTGATACCTCAAACACTCTGCTGACCGTGGGGCGCCCCCGGTGGTTGGTGCCAAAAAGAGATACAAGACGGTCCCTGTAAGGGCTAGATACTCGGACTCGGAAGATGAAGGGGCTGGGGAGCAACTGAGCGAGGAGGACGAGGTCCTGGAGTTGCATGCTCCTTCGGACTCGGCCCTTATGGTACAGGAGAGACAAACCCGTCCCAATCCATCTAATAGTCTGGTCATTTATGACCCCCAGGGAGACCCTCTTTTTGAACCAGGAGCCGTCTCTCATCCCCGCTCCACCGTCTGGTATCCTGCTCCACATATTGAGCAGTGGGTTGACGCCCACATGCACCAGCCACTCGAGCGAGCGGACCGTGCCAAACTAAAATCCGAATGTCCCAGGCCCACTACGGCTGGGAAAACCTGCCAGACCCCAGTGGTCGATGCCAGCTTTCAAATGTATATTGGCAGGAAGGGCTGGTCTCCCAAGCGAGGCTTCGACCAGACCCTCAAACACTGTCAGGACCAGGTCCTAGACATTGCGGGCCCCCTCACCCGCTTATTTTCCATGGTGGAAGAAGCCAAAACCGCCAGAGAATTTTTAGACCCTAAACTAATGGGGGAGTGGCTGCAATGCTCTTTTTGCCTATTAGGCAACGCAAACGCCACAATTGCTGCAGAACGCAGGCGCAGCATCCTCCAAAAAATCGATTCTCAACTCTTATCACTGGCCACTAATGACCTGGGCGCCGAGGCACAAGGTTTCCTCTTTGGCAAGCCCTTTATCAAAGACACTGGCGAATACACGCAGGCCTTCCAAACATTGATAAATCGGAGGCCACCATGAAACGCGTTTTCAAAAAACGTGCTTTTGGAAGGGCCAGCAGCTTCAGGGGCCGTGCTGCCGGCTGAGCGGGTTGCTCCCTGCACTTCTCGAGGTCCCAACACCACTGTCGTGCTTTCCACAAATTCCGGTGGTCCCTTCACCTACTATGGATACAACAGAGGCTCATGCCGTGGCAGAGGCTATCGTGGCACAAGACGTTCCTCTTATCAACGCCCAGCTGGTAAGTCCTTATACCATTATACCCTTTTCCCGAGTGCAAGTGGGAGGCCGCCTCCGGCTCTTTTCCCATGTCTGGTCCACCATCACAGCGGATCCCTGGGTGTTGCAAGCGGTGTGGGGTTCCGCTTATACTTCACCGACCCTCCTCTCCAGGAACATTCCCCTCCTCCCATGCGCTTTGCGTCTCCCCAATGGAAGTTAATTCAGGAGGAAGTACGGGACCTCCTCCGGAAAGGGGCTATCGAAAGAGCGCACCCGACCTCAACAGGTTTCCTAAGCAACCTTTTCCTGGTACCGAAAAAGGGCAGGGGCAGGCACCCTGTCATCCATCTCAGGGCCCTCAATGTTTGGATAGTGTACAATAACTTCAAGATGGAGGGCATCCACACCCTTCGGGAGTCTCTCTCCCTGGACGATTGGATGGTCAAATTAGACCTGAAAGATGCTTATCTTTTGGTTCCATCACCACGGACAGTCGCAACTTCCTCAGATTTGCCTGGGGCCCTCATGGCGGTTCACATGCCTACCCTTTGGCCTGTCCTCCGCCCCATGGTGTTTCACCAAACTCCTCAAACCAGTAGTGTCGTCCCTCAGGTCTCGAGGGGTGAAATTGGTGATTTATCTAGACGACACCCTTCTGATGTCGTCCGAACCTCAGACGCTGTTACTTCACTTCTCCTGGACGGTCACACTACTGCAAGATTTAGGGTTCCTCATCGACGAGGAAAAAACGGTGCTTCTACCGGCTCGCAACATGGAATTCTTAGGTTTCGTAGTAGACTCTCCTTCAATGTCCCTCCACCTTCCCGCCACCAAGGTCTCATCCATCAAGAAGGAAATCAGACACCTGTTGCGTCTCCCTCAATTCCCCCTCCGCTCTCTGGCCTGTATGGTGGGCCTGTTAGCAGTAGCACGTCAGGCTATTCCACCAGGTCTTCTGCACTACAGAGCCCTCCAGTTATTGAAGGCCCGTTCACTCCGATCGGGCCTGGAATATTCCAGCCAGATCTCTCAACAGAGGTGACTGTGGATCTTCATTGGTGGCTCCACAACCTGGAACGATGGAACGGAAAACCGCTCTGTCCTCCCGAGCCATCCCTGATCATCGAATCGGATGCCAGCAACGCGGGCTGGGGAGTCCGCTCCGGTGCCAAGGAAACCGGGGGTAGCTGGTCCATCGAAGCCAAACTCCATCAATTCTCTGGAGCTCCTGGCAGGCCTCTTCGCCCTCCAATGCTTTGCGAAGTCAGCGCATCCTTAGAACGTACTGCTGAGGATGGACAATGTCTCGGCGGTCCACTACATCATCGGACTCGGTGGTCCCTAATCTTGACTCGGATGGCCACCAGATTCTGGGAGTTCTGTTTCCAGCAGGATCTAACGGTCGTCGCCCAGTTTCTACCAGGTTTGGCAAACCATGTAGCAGACTGGAATTCGAGACATCTCAAAGACTCAGGAGATTGGCAACTACATCGCTCAATTTTTCTCTGCTCTCTCAGCCATTTGGGGACCGTTCGACCTGGACCTTTTCGCCTCACGTCTCAACACCCAACTTCCAAGGTATTTCAGCTGGAGGCCAGACCCAGAGGCCCAGGCCACGACTCCATTCTACAAGACTGGTCGAATCATCGTCTCTACGGATTTCCCCCGTTCGTCATGATCGCCAGATGTCTCCCGAAGGTCCGTCTGCAGAGTGTTACCATGGTGATTGTCACTCCGTTGTGGCGGACGCAACCGTGGTTCCCACTCTTCTCAGCCTGACAATAGATGCTCCTCACCTCCTGCCGTCAGTTCCTCTGCTCCTACAGGATCTGTCAGGTCTTCCGCACCCACCGGTGACGTCCGACCGCCTCAAGCTCCTGGCTTGGTTGATCTCTGGAGACCCCCTCATGCCGCTGGGGTTTCGGATCGGACTACAGAGCCTCTCCTCCACTCATGGGCACCAGGCACTCGAGGATCATACAAATCCGCCTGGGACAGATGGTCCGCTTTGTGCTTGGGACGGCATTCCGATCCATTCTCTGCCCCTGTAACACTGGTACTGGATTTCCTCACGTCGGAGTTCGATTCCGGGAAGGCTTACCGGACGGTGCACGTCTCACACTCCGCAATCTCCGCGGGTCATTCAGGTCTCAACGGTGCACCCATAGGAACGCACCCTTTGGTCTGTAGACTCCTGCAGGGCATGTATCTTTCCCGCCCCCTAGATACTCGTCCACCTGGGACGTTAATTTAGTCCTGTCCTTCCTGGCGGGTTGGCAAGATAATGACGGTTTATCCCTTAGAGCCCTCTCTGCCAAGTTAGTTATGCTGTTTTTGTCTAGTGGCCTGTAAGCGTGTGGGGGATGTCCGCGCTTTAGATTATGGCACACGTTCTTTTGTACCCCACGGTGTTCGTTTCGACATCTCACGCCGCACTAAGACTTCTAGGTCTTGTTTCCGGCTTTCCCTGCCTCTCCCCGGTCCGCTGTCTCCAAGCCTATGAGGCTCGTACAGCCTCTTTCCGCCCTTTCCCTTTTTCTCCACTTTTTCTGTCCTTTCGTTTTCCCCATAAGCCTGTGGTATCCTCTACCCTTGCCAGGTGGCTATGCTGGCTTATGGATTTGGCGGGTGTGGATACCACCTGCTTTGGAGCTCATTCGGTGCATAGCGCTGGGGCTTCCAAGGCTGCGGTGGTGGGTTGTCGTCTTGAAGACCTCATGAAGGCGGCGGATTGGTCTCGCGAGTCGACCTTACGCACGTTTTACTTTAAACCTATTTCTGCTATGTCTGATGCTGTTCTAGGACGGCGTTGAACTTGCAAGTAGGAGCCTCCAAGTCAATGCCTTAAAATTCCTAAATTTTCCTAGTCCTACGACGGAAAGTTTAAATTTTAATGACTCGGAGGCGAGTATTTCCCGCCCTTGCAGAACACGTTCACACCCTGTATTAAATTATACTGATGCGTGGTGTCTTTATTCACCCTTTGCGCTGCTGTCTGGTGTGTTTGTGTGAGTCGCCGGATGTGCCATGTTTATGTTGGCCTTCAGTTCCTGCTCTGGTTCTTACCCCTCTCCGCGTTTGTTCTCTCTTGCAGCCTCCTGAACGGATGGTCGCTTTCTGGATGTTCCGGATGATATGTTCCTGTTCCCACTACTGATTGAGCCGTTCGTTGTTTGGTCTTCTTTTGTTGCCTGGTCGCAGGCTCCCGCAGTGGATACTTGTGGAGGGGTTTGGGGTGGGACATGGACTGTGGGAGGGCCTTCCCGTGTTGGAAGAATGTGTTGTGTTTTTTTTTCCAGTTCCTTTTCAAGTTAACCCTTTGCTGCTGTTTGAGCAATAAAGGAAGAAATGCAAATACTCGCCTCAGAGTCATTATTAAAATTTAAACTTTCCCTCGTAGGACTAGGAAAATTTAGGAATTGTATTTTATGTTTACCTTTTATTTTAAAATCTCCCTCCATTTGTTAGAAAAAACCCTCTGTTCCCCCTCCTCCCCTCCCCCATGCATGGACACACATTGTGCTTTTCTCAGAACCTTATTCACAGCACACACACAAGACCGACTCCATGGCTCCTTCCCCTCTGCTGTCCCACCCAACCCTCCTACCCCAGGGATGGTCCATAATTTCAGGTCTCTCTTCCAGCTGTCTCCACTTCTCTCTCAAATTACTCTCACTAAGCCCAGGCTTCTGGTTCTTCCCATGCTGCCCTGCTAACCACCTTCACATTCCCTCTGCTCCTATCGGTTTCACCTACCCCAGTCCCTCAGATTGTAAGCTCATGGGATGTCTGACAGAGCACTACCTGGACAGTTATCCTACGGGCAGGGTCATCTTTTCATTATGTATCATGTACGTCTCCTGTTTGTGCTCCCCTATTGTAAAGCGCTGCGGAATATGTTGGTGCTGTATAAATGCTAATAATAATAATAAATTGGAAACTGTGCAGAGGTTGGAGAAAATAAGATCCAGGGTGTTGCCAGCTTGGTGTGTGGGAGAGTTGGACCACAGTGTGAGGCCCAGGGAGGAGGTGATGGAGAGCAGTTTGGAGGGGAGGGGGGGGGGGATAGTCGATGGAAATGTTTAAATCTCCAAGGATGAGAGATGGAATGACAGGAAAAGTGAGGGAGCCAAGCTGAGAAATGTTCCAGGATAACTAGGGGAGCGGTAGATTACAGTAACACGTAGGGGTGTGGGGCAGGAATGGTGGACAGCATGGACTTCGACTGAGAAGAATAGGAGGGGGAAGTAAGGGACGTGCAGGTTGGTTAGAGTAAAAGTCCCATCCTTGCGGTCCCCAGATCTGTGTGGGACAGCTGGAGCACCCTGTAGGATAGGGTGACTGGGGTAACAGTGTCAGAAGGTGAGAGCCAGGTTTCAGTGAAGGCTTAGGAGATGGAGTGAGAGATATAAAGGTCATGGATGAAGGAAGATTTAGTGAGGCCGCAGGGCGGGCATTCCAGAGGACGCAGTGTATCGGGAGAGCGGAGGGAAGCGAGGGAATGTGGATACGATTATCAGGATTCCTAGGAGCAGAGTGAGGACAGGGCCGGGATTAGGAGAGACCTCACCGGTGAGCAGGAGTAAGAGCACAATGAGAGGTGGTGAGAGTTCAGTGAGCGCGATGGCGACTGGGACCCGAGTGTGTGAGAACAAGGATTGAGACGTGAAGCCAGGACTGGAGTTGCGAGAAGGGGTGAAGGAGAAATAATGAGCTGGGGGGGTGGTATAGGTATAGAGAAGGAAAGGACAAATTTATGGGAAAATGCAGGAGAGAGAAAAGGGCAGTATGACGGAATGGGATGTTGTTCCGCCTGCGGGTGTGCTCAATCTGCGTGACCCCTTCGCTTACCGCTGGCCCGACTACCGAGTGACGCGCACTCGGCGTCTCGTGCGGCCTGGCGTGACCCTGGGGAAGGGTTAGCGGGCGGTGGAGGGGACCCCTGCCTAGAACCAGCCCGACCACTGAGCCATACGGCACTCAGCGTCCCGAGCAGCTGGTCCACTGACCTTGCGGGTGGGGGACGTCCGTGGAGATCGGATCTGCCAACCGCGGAGGAATCTTCGGTTCGATGTGGGAAACGTTTCGGATCTTGCGGGAAACGTTTCCGATCGCGGTGCGGGTAACTTTTCGGAACTAACGGAGATCTCGGTGGACGACTTTTCGGATCGGACCAGGGCTGAAGGAATCTTCGGATCTGCCGGGATGGGCGAGGGATTCGGATCGCACCGCAATCCCTCGCAATACCGAAGCGCGGTACGCGGCCGCGCCCTTCGGTTCGGATCTCTGAATTTCCCCGATCGAATCTTCTTAGGTAGCGCCGCTGCCCTGATGCTCGATGCAGGGTCAGCGCGCTCGATTCGGATCGGATGGGCACCGTATTCTGAGGCCGCGGGGACACTCAGATCCGAAATACGGCGGAGAATCAAGCCACACCAGACACAGCTGAATGTACTGCAGGAACCGCCTTTATTGTTTACATTACAGACTTTTATTACTTCTCATTATAATTAGAATACAATGGGACTCCTTGCCCGCCCTCCCGGGACCCATTGGCCACCATCCTTCAGGGAGTCGCCAATTCGGACCGGATGGTCCGAATCGGCCATTTTGCGATCCGAACCGGATGGTTCGGATCGGCCATTTTCCGAATCGAAATTCCAACTGCGCCACAAGAATCGGAAAATGGCGGCGAGCAAGGCAAACAAAGGGAAAAATACATTACACCATAACCAACGGGGAACACTTTATTACACCACACAATAATCACAACTAAATAAAAGTACTGGTAAAACGGGGTGCGTGCCACCACACCCAAGTGTCCATGTCACCACTGTCACTGCACCGCCCCTGGCTGGGGGTGCTGGGCCATCCCGTGACAGGCAGTAATATGAAGAAGACTTTCCTCCATCGGGTTCAAATCTGGGACCTGGAAGATGGTCTCCCTCCTGGGCCTGGTCTCCTAGTTGTCCTCAAAGTAAACCTACATAGTGCGGTGATCTTTACACAATAAAATGGCATCGTTAAAGGAGTTTTACTCTCATTCTTTGGTGCCTTGACCCCAGAATATAGGCAGCCAGTGAGTGTGCGGGAGCACCGGACCTCCCATCAATCACAGTCACCTTCTCCACTTGCAAGTATTTCCAGAGACAGATTATCCGAATAAAATACAATTTATTCAAGAAGCCCACACACATAAACCACCACAACGTGTTTCACATATATATAATGCTTCCAGCTGAGTAAGAGTATCTAGATACAGTGTATATACACACACAGCGAGTGTCCGCTCGGGGCCGGCTCATCGAGCAGGAGATTCTGGGTGGAGGGATGATTGTTTGGTTGCGCTCAGTGGTCCTTTGCTCATTCGTTGTCTCTCTCCCCCAGAGCTGGCTGTATCCAAACCCAACGAGATACTGGAAGAAGAGGGAAAAGAAGTCCTGTTCTCCCTGAGTTACTCCGGGCCCCGCACTGAGGTCGTCTGGAAGATTGGAGAGGATAAATTAGTGGAAGTAAATGGTAATGATCCTCCTCATTTTTACCGTCTGGGAGGCAGAGCCTCGATATCTCTCGTCCCAGGAGATCTCACGATACCCGACCTGGTGGAGTCAGACAGCGGAGGTTATAGCGGGAGTTACCTGCATGAGGGAAAATATCATGAAACCAAATTCATCCTGAAAGTATCTCGTAAGTATCAGATCAGAACCATTTTGCAGACCATGTCTCGCGGGGGGTTCCCATGTCTCGCGGGGGGTTCCCATGTCTCGCGGGGGGTTCCCATGTCTCGCGAAAGATCAGTGTTTCTGAGTCCCTCCTCCTTGTTGGCATGACATTAGTCCTTCCAGCGCCATCCAGCCAGGAGAGCACCGCGTGGCTCTGTGCCATGAGGCGCCATCCAGCCAGGAGAGCACCGCTTGGCTCTGCGTTTGAGGCGCCATCCTGCCAGGAGGGCACCGCGTGGCTCTGTGCCATGAGGCGCCATCCAGCCGGGAAAGCACCGTGTGGCTTTGTTTGAGGTTGTTGGGAAAGTCCTCCAGGGGTCTAGGCCTAATGACCAGTTACCGCAGAACAAACTACCTTTTGGTTCATGCCCCTATCCCGTGATGTCTGTATTATTATTCCCTCTGTATAAGAACACTTTGCTTTCTGTATAGTGTAAAATGTGTTCCTGTTTTACCTGCCCCCCCCCCCCGCTGCTCCTCCCTAACTTTAGCCAGAATCCAAGGAAAGTCCCGTCTCCTGTGCCGTTATTTGACCGGTTTGTGTTCTTGATGGCGGCTGTCTGTGACTGCACAGCTGGGTGTGGTTTTCAATTGAAAAAGTTGTGTTTTGCTGCTCTGAACACTGGTCGTGTTGGGTGATTTGGGGTTAATCTTCATTATTTTGGGGCTGAAGTTGCTGGGTTTCGGACGCCAGCTGGAGGAAGCTAGAGTTTGACAGGGACACACAGTCGGTGTCCAGGCCGTCTGTCACAGTATTTTTGTTCAGATTTCTGCATTTTTATGGATGTGTTTATTCGCTGTGTGAGGAGAGGGGGGGGGGGGGGAGGGGGGGTTATTTTTGGGGAGGGTTCGATGTGTGTGAGGGGGGGGATGTGAGGGGGGGGATGTGAGGGGGGGGATGTGAGGGGGGGGGGTTGCTGTGTGTGTGAGGGGGGGGGGGTTGCTGTGTGTGTGAGGGGGGGGGGGGTTGCTGTGTGTGTGAGGGGGGGGGGGTTGCTGTGTGTGTGTGAGGGGGGGGGGGGTTGCTGTGTGTGTGGGGGGGGGTTGCTGTGTGTGTGGGGGGGTTGCTGTGTGTGTGAGGGGGGGGGGGTTGCTGTGTGTGTGAGGGGGGGGGTTGCTGTGTGTGTGAGGGGGGGTTGCTGTGTGTGTGAGGGGGGGGGTTGCTGTGTGTGTGAGGGGGGGGGGGTTGCTGTGTGTGAGGGGGGGGGGTTGCTGTGTGTGTGTGTGGGGGGGGGGGTTGCTGTGTGTGTGTGAGGGGGGGGTTGCTGTGTGTGTGGGGGGGGGGGTTGCTGTGTGTGTGGGGGGGGGGTTGCTGTGTGTGGGGGGGGGTTGCTGTGTGTGGGGGGGTTGCTGTGTGTGGGGGGGGGTTGCTGTGTGTGGGTGGGGTTGCTGTGGGGGGGGGGTTGCTGTGGGGGGGGGGTTGCTGTGTGTGGGGGGGGGTTGCTGGTGTGAGGGGGGGGGGTTGCTGTGTGTGGGGGGGGGTTGCTGTGTGTGAGGGGGGGGTTGCTGTGTGTGTGAGGGGGGGGGTTGCTGTGTGTGAGGGGGGGGGTTGCTGTGTGTGAGGGGGGGGGGGTTGCTGTGTGTGAGGGGGGGGGGGTTGCTGTGTGTGAGGGGGGGGTTGCTGTGTGTGAGGGGGGGTTGCGTGTGCTGAGGGGGGGGGTTGCTGTGTGTGAGGGGGGGGGTTGCTGTGTGTGAGGGGGGGGGGGGTTGCTGTGTGTGAGGGGGGGGGGTTGCTGTGTGGAGGGGGGGGGGGTTGCTGTGTGTGAGGGGGGGGTTGCTGTTGTGTGAGGGGGGGGGGTTGCTGTGTGTGAGGGGGGGGGGGTTGCTGTGTGTGAGGGGGGGGGTTGCTGTGTGTGAGGGGGGGGGGTTGCTGTGTGTTGGGGGGGGGGTTGCTGTGTGTGAGGGGGGGGTTGCTGTGTGTGAGGGGGGGGGGGGTTTGTGTGGGGGGGGGGTTGCTGTGTGTGTAGGAGGGGGGGTTGCTGTGTGTGTAGGAGGGGGGGTTGCTGTGTGTGTAGGAGGGGGGTTGCTGTGTGTGTAGGAGGGGGGGTTGCTGTGTGTGTAGGAGGCCGTGCGGGTCTAGTGTCTGTGCGGTGCCGTGCGGGTCTAGTGTCTGTGCGGTGCCGTGCGGGTCTAGTGTCTGTGCGGTGCCGTGCGGGTCTAGTGTCTGTGCGGTGCCGTGCGCGTCTAGTGTCTGTGCGGTGCCGTGCGGGTCTAGTGTCTGTGCGGTGCCGTGCGGGTCTAGTGTCTGTGCGGTGCCGTGCGGGTCTAGTGTCTGTGCGGGTCTAGTGTCTGTGCGGTGCCGTGCGCGTCTGTTGTCTGTGCGGTGCCGTGCGCGTCTGGAGTCTGTGCGGTGCCGTGCGCGTCTGTATAGTGTCTGTCTGCGTGAGGTTTAGTGTTGGTGATAGACAGCCGGGAAGTGAGAGCCGCTGTCTGTCACTGAGATGAAACACTCGTTCAGTACCTGCTGACGCTGTGTGCGGCCTCCGCTTGGCCGCCGTATCCTGTGTGCGCGCGCCGTATCCTGTGTGCGGCCTCCGCTTGGCCGCCGGATCCTGTGTGCGCGCGCCGGATCCTGTGTGCGCGCGCCGTATCCTGTGTGCGGCCTCCGCTTGGCCGCCGTATCCTGTGTGGGCGTGCCGTATCCTGTGTGGGCGTGCCGTATCCTGTGTGGGCGTGCCGTATCCTGTGTGCGCGCGCCGTATCCTGTGTGGGCGTGCCGTATCCTGTGTGCGCGCGCCGTATCCTGCCATTTTGCTTTGCTTTATAGTTGTTGATCTGTCAGTATACTTTGTTGCAGAGCTTTACACAATGTCTGGTTCTGTGTTTTCTTTTCCAGCGTCTAAACCTGTGGTTAATTACACTATAATCGGGCAGGAGGTGAAGCTGTTCTGTGACTCCAGCTCCGCGGGAGTAACGTATGAGTGGAGGAATAGCTCCGGGGGAGTCCTGTCCATGAAGCCCATTTATGAAATTGACAAAGAAAAAGTGAGAACCAACGAGTCTTTAATCTGCATCGTTTCGAACAAACACGCTGACATCAACAGCACTCTGACCATCAACCTCCCGGCACTGCCCGGTGAGTACTGCGCGCTCTGACCTCTAACCGCATTATACCTCCCGGATCTCCCAGCGGCAGCAATTCCATCACTATACTATCAGGGTTATTCAAAGAGATCCCAATGGCTGCTGAAAGGTAACCGAGCAGTGAAATTCAGGGTACGGTTACCTTTCTTGGCCATTCGGCTACTCAGAAAGCAGGCAGTTCCCAATTCCTGGCGAATTGCCTGCACATACGGTGCCTGTTCGGTGCCTGTTCGAGGGCAGTGAAATCCCCATAGAGAAGCAATTCATCTATTCAGAGAACACAAACCAGCAGTGAAAAGTTGCCGAACTTCCCTGCTGTTCAGTGGTTTAATTTGGCAGGTTTATTCAGGAGAATCCCATAGGCCTCAATGTTACAAATATTCCCGTTTTAATCCAATATCCAATAAACTGTTTATTATAATATTCTGCAGTAAAGAGTCTATTGGTACAGAATAAAATACCTGTCCATTGACCGACGTTTCGGCCCAAACCTTTATCAAGGAATACAGGCACGACACAGAATACATACATATATACTATACAATATCAGAGCTCACCCAATACCGGCGGAGATCCAAATGGACGCCCAACCGCGTGGAAACGGCGTCTACTTCCGGGTTTGACGCCGAGTTAAGACGTAAGTGCGTATTGGACCTGCAAACACAGGTAACCATGGGGATATAAAAACAAAAAAAGACCTGGGTGGACCGGAGACAAAGGCGCACAGCAGCAACCAACAGCGCAACAAGTTAACTCCGCAAAAATTCTAACTCAGCGGCTTGAAAGCAGAAACAATGCGTAAATGACAACAAAACCATCTGCAGACGTTTCTAAATACAATGTGTCAACATAGATATACACAGCAAGCCCATACCTTAAACCTACAACACAATCTAGTACTAACATACAGCAAAAGTGAACATGGCTCCTTAGCTGGTAGTAAACTAGGAATATTGTTATATATATATATATATATATATATATAATTACAAAAAATACACAACAAAGGAAAAATATAAATATGTCACTACCTCGATGTTAAGAACTGGGTGTAGGAAATATACTCGTTTAGGCCGGGGGCACACTAGACGTTTTCTTTAACGCACTAACGCGCGTTATAAAAAAACAGCATCGCACTCGACGCTTGTCCACCCCCCTTGCGTGATCTTCCATAGGAGGATAGCGGAGCCCCGTCGACGTGAATCCTAGCGCATCGACAGTGATGATGCGTTTGGATTCGCGTCGACGGGGCTCTGCTATCCTCCTATGGAAGATCACGCAAGGGGGGTGGACAAGCGTCGAGTGCGATGCTGTTTTTTTAGAACGCGCGTTAGTGCGTTAAAGAAAACGTCTAGTGTGCCCCCGGCCTAAAACCTCGGAGATAACGTGTCGAGAGTCTTAATCCAAAAGGTCTCACGCTGCAAAAGCACACGTGAGCGGTCTCCCCCACACAAGAGGGGGGCACATGGTCCATAGCGACCACCCGCAAAGTGGTGAGCTGATGTTTACTAGACAGAAAATGTCTGGCAACTGGTTGGTCAGAGTAGTTATCTCGGAAAGCGATCGTAATATTAGATCGATGACAGCGGATCCTGTCCCGTAGAATCTAGTATACGGCGTAGAGGTCTGTCTTGCCAACATAGGCATTGGTTTTGTTTTCCTCACTCCATTCGTCTGCGGTGTCGGGTTTCTCCGGCGGCTGTGATCGGTTCCTGCTCGAGTTTCTCCGGCGTGTTCGGCGGGGTTAATCCAGATGTTTTTGCGGGTTTCGGTGTGCGTTCGCCGGGTTTTGTGGTGAGTGTTCGTCGGGTTTTCGGCGGCTTTTACATGCATTGCGGCGGCGCTGTGGTGCCTGCTGAATACACCGCAGGGTCGCCGAAATGGGATCGTCAAATCACACCGAATTGAATGAAAAGTCACCGAATGTGCAGTGACTTTTCAATTCTCTTTGAATAACCCTGTAAACACAGACCCTCTATAGTTACACATTATATTCGGTTACGGGAGTGGCAGATATTGTTTATAACGCATTATTCAGTTATCCTGTTGTACACATATTCGGAGCATTGTGTATGTGCTAATGTGCCTTTTTGTATCCAGCATATATTGTTGCCCAGATTTACTGTTTAACCCTTGCCTTTATCAGGACTTTGTCCTGAGTTCTGCTGCACTTGGCACTTACTGCTTTATATATTTTTGTGTTTCAGTGTTTTGTGCTGTATATGTGATAAACACTTTAAATACTAAATTTTCCTATTAACGTAACGGAAAGTTAGAATTCTAATAATAATGACTCGGAGGCGAGTATTTGCTTCACTTTCTTGTATTTAAATCACAGCAGCAAGAGGAAAAGTGAGAAGCTAAATGGTCTAACATAGCTTCCCCTTAACCCCTCCCCCAGTCCATAATCCCCTGCAGCTCCAGTCCATAATCCCCTGCAGCTCCATTCCATATATGGGAGTGTAAAATCGAAATAATCCGCAGCCAATGAAAGTCTGCGAGCCGGCACGGATAACTTCCAACTCCAGAATAATTACCGACTCTTGGTTGTAGTAATTAGAAGGGTCTTTATTCCAAAGTGAACATAAAACGACAGGATGACGTTTCGACCCTCAGGTCTTTGTCAAGTCTGTGTATACAATACACCAAGTGCATATAAATATGTGAACAACCAATAATTCAATTAATCCCAAATGAGGAGAACCCGCAACATATTTTAGGAATCCTAATTGATTCTCTCTGTGTTTTCTATTACACAGGTATTCACCTCCAAAAGAGGAAATCAAAATGAATCCATACATCAAGTGATACAATAATAGGTTATTTTTGGTGATTTGGTTTTAACTGATATATTAACCAGTTGGCTGCTAAGGACGCGCTCAGCGCATCCTGCCAAGTGCTTCCCCTGTGCTATGGACGCGCTGAGCGCGTCCAAGCACAGGAGACAGCAATCGGTGGGACCAATAGATGACATCTAGACATCTATTTCAGGCCCCCGCCCCCCCGTGAGTGCAGAGGAGGTGCCTGAAAGGGAAGGGGGGAGTGAACTCCCTCCCGATCACCGGGTGCCAGCGGTAAAGACAGGCACCGTTTGGAAGCCCTTCCAAACGGTGCCTGGCTTTAACCCCTTGGAGTCCGGATCACGATTCGGCGCCGGATCGTGATCCTCTCCCCCGGAGCTGGCCGACATCTTGGATGTTGGATGTCTGCCAAGCTTCCGGGATCTCCCCCTGAGGACTGGCAATATTGTTCCCATTTCAATTATAATGTGAACAATGATGCTGCACTAAGGATTTTTGTATGCGGTGCGTTTGTTAAAAATCTTAATTTTCTCCCCAAAAAAATGTAACTAGACCCCATCTCTAATTTTTTTAACAAGCGAACTCATAGAAAATATAACTGCAAACGCTCGCATGTTAAAATGTGAAAAAAAAAAACCACTTTACACATTATTAAAAATGTATATTTTATTGCATTTTCTGTTATAATATACAGACCGGACATGACGTACAGTCAGGTGCAGAAATATTGGGACATGGACACAATTGTAACATCTTTGGCTCTATACACCACCACAATGGAGTTGAATGAAACAAACACAATGTGCTTTAACTGCAGACTGTCAGCTTTAATTTGAGGGTATGTACATCCAACTCAGGTGAACGGTGTAGGACTTACAGCAGTTTGCAGATGTGACTCCTTTCTGGACCTGACTGTATACATATATAATGACATATTATGAGTCAGCCAGAGAGAACGATATATAATATGTCTGGGTCATATAATAAAATATGGCTTCAAAACGCGTTTAAACATGATGAGCGAAACAAGTAAAAATTAGCTCAGCACACAGCAGTGAAATGCCTCAGCAGCGAAAGGGTTAAATTGCTACTATGCATTAGATCATAGTATTAAAGATCTATTTTCAATGTAATCTAACCATCTATGATGAGATAATGGAGTCTCTGGGGACCCAAAGGTCTCCTATATACAGGAGGTCCCTAGATTCTAACAAAAACCTTCTTCTACAGAAAAGGAGGCAAATCTAAATGCCTGTTTAAACCACTCGATTCAATAGTATTAAGACGTTGTATCCCAAAGCGTTCTTTCCTCTTGATTCCTTGTTCTCGATCTCCACCTCTAATCGATTTATTCACCGTGTCTGTCACTTGAAACCTCAATTGAGCGATTTCATGTCCTGCTGAGATGAAATGTTTAGGTCTGGGTAATTCCATTCTTTTAAGACGCATATCAGACTTGTGTTTAGTGATTTCTATTCTTATTTTCTGTGTGGCCTACATAAATCCAGCCACAAATAGATCACATATTGTTCACAAATAGATCACAAATTGTTCACAAATAGATCACAAATCACATATTGATCACAAATAGATCACAAATAGATCACAAATAGATCACAAATAGATCACATATTGATCACAAATAGATCACATATTGATCACATATTGTTCACAAATAGATCACAAATTGTTCACAAATAGATCACAAATAGATCACAAATTGTTCACAAATAGATCACAAATAGATCACATATTGATCACAAATAGATCACAAATAGATCACATATTGATCACAAATAGATCACATATTGATCACATATTGATCACATATTGATCACAAATAGATCACAAATAGATCACATATTGATCACATATTGATCACAAATAGATCACAAATAGATCACATATTGATCACATATTGATCACAAATAGATCACAAATAGATCACATATTGATCACAAATAGATCACAAATAGATCACATATTGATCACATATTGATCACAAATAGATCACAAATAGATCACATATTGATCACAAATAGATCACATATTGATCACATATTGATCACAAATAGATCACATATTGACCACATATTGATCACAAATAGATCACATATTGAGAATTACACGTGAAGTATTGTTTGATTTTAAAGTCGTTGTTAAGCCGGCCCAGAGCTCAGTCTATTGTTGTCGTCGCCAGCTCAGAATTCACGTCCACATATTTGTTTTTCAATGTCCTATCCAAGAGTATCTCTATAGAAATGCGTTAGTAACGCGTCCGTTGCCATCCCATCCCACCTGCAACAGGAGGGCCGACTGAGCAGCTCTGATAGGTGCGCGCACAGCTGACAACGCATTACAAAGGCATTTATATATTAGAGCAGGTTCCTCTTCCCTCTTAGATTGTAAGCTCACGGGAACAGGACCCTTAGATTGTAAACTCACGGGAACAGGACCTTAGATTGTAAACTCACGGGAACAGGACCCTTAGATTGTAAACTCACGGGAACAGGACCCTTAGATTGTAAACTCACGGGAACAGGACCCTTAGATTGTAAACTCACGGGAACAGGACCCTTAGATTGTAAACTCACGGGAACAGGACCCTTAGATTGTAAATAGGGATGCACCGATACCACTTTAAGACCGAGTACGAGTACCGATACTTTTTAAAAGTACTCACCGATACCGAGTACCGATACTTTTATTTAATGTTATGTGACGCTTTCCAATAGGAACAGATCTCATAAAAATTTATATGAGATTGACCGCAGCTCACATGGATTTGCCCCCAGGTCTCATGGGTTTGCCCCCAGGTCTCATGGGTTTGCCCCCAGGTCTCATGGGTTTGCCCCCAGCTCACATGGGTTTGCCCCCAGCTCACATGGGTTTGCCCCCAGCTCACATGGGTTGCCCCCAGCTCACATGGGTTTGCCCCCCAGTCTCATGGATTTGCCCCCAGGTCTCATGGATTTGCCCCCAGTCTCATGGATTGCCCCCAGGTCTCATGGATTTGCCCCCAGGTCTCATGGATTGGCCCCCAGGTCTCATGGATTGGCCCCCAGGTCTCATGGATTGGCCCCCAGGTCTCATGGATTGGCCCCAGCTCGAACGCTGGCCGTGTGCATGTAAAGCACGCGGCCAGCGTTCCCCCTCCGGCGCGCCAAATACTCACCCTTCCTGAAGTTCCGGTCGCTGGGCAGTGATGCGGTCACGTGGCCGCGGGGCGCATCTGTGATGCTGCCTCCAGCCAAGAGGCCGCGTCACAGGAGCGCCCAGTGGCCGCAGGAACGCATCACTGCCCAGCGACCGGAACTTCAGGAAGGGTGAGTATTTGGCGCGCCGGAGGGGGAACGCTGGCCGCGTGCTTTACATGCACACGGCCAGCTTCCCCAGCCCCGCGGATACCGGCAAGCCGGCCCAGCGCTGGCTTCCGGTATCGGCGGGATGTATCGGGCCGTTTGCACGAGTAACAAGTACTCGTGCAAACGGCAATATCGGCCCCGATACTAGTATCGGTATCGGTGCATCCCTAATTGTAAACTCACGGGAACCGGACCCTTAGATTGTCAGCTCGTGGGGCCCCCTTAGATTGTCAGCTCGTGGGGCCCCCGGACGGTGGCCCTTACTGTATTAAGGAGATTCAGGCCGGGCACGGAGAAGGAGATGCACAAAAAATCCGATCCGTTGGAGACGCACTGTGCGCCTCTCAATGGATCAGATTTGTTTTGTCCCTCGCGCATGCCGGCTGTGTGCTTGCCGCGGCCGTTGGATGCCCATGCAGCCAGCAGTACGCTGGTTGCACGCGCATGCGCAGAGGCAGTGGGGCGACGGACACGCCGGGCCTTACTGCATTATGTTATAGACTAGTTGTTAGAGTGCCTCTTTCCCTCTTAGATTGTAAACTCACGGGAGCGGCTCCTCTTTCTCCTCTTAGATTGTAAACTCACGGGAGCGGCTCCTCTTTCCCTCTTAGATTGTAAACTCACGGGAGCGGCTCCTCTTTCCCCTCTTAGATTGTAAACTCACGGGAGCGGCCCTCTTTCCCCTCTTAGATTGTAAACTCACGGGAGCGGCTCCTCTTTCCCCTCTTAGATTGTAAACTCACGGGAGCGGCTCCTCTTTCCCCTCTTAGATTGTAAACTCACGGGAGCGGCTCCTCTTTCCCCTCTTAGATTGTAAACTCATGGGAGCGGCTCCTCTCTCCCCTCCTTAGATTGTAACTCACGGGAGCGGCTCCTCTTTCCCCTCTTAGATTGTAAACTCACGGGAGCGGCTCCTCTTTCCCCTCTTAGATTGTAAACTCACAGGAGCGGCTCCTCTTTCCCCTCTTAGATTGTAAACTCACGGGAGCGGCTCCTCTTTCCCTCTTAGATTGTAAACTCATGGGAGCGGCTCCTCTCTCCCCTCTTAGATTGTAAACTCACGGGAGCGGCTCCTCTTTCCCCTCTTAGATTGTAAACTCACGGGAGCGGCTCCTCTTTCTCCTCTTAGATTGTAAACTCACGGGAGCGGCTCCTCTTTCTCCTCTTAGATTGTAAACTCACGGGAGCGGCTCCTCTTCCCCTCTTAGATTGTAAACTCACGGGAGCGGCTCCTCTTTCCCTCTTCAATGATTCAGTTTTTTGCCGAAACTGAAACCGTGATTGGCCGTTGGCGAAAACCACTAATTGCGCCAATAACTGCTGAATCAGCCGAATTGGCTTCAGAAAATTCCTCTGAACTGAAAAAAAAATAAAATCTTTCCTACTCTCCTAATAGAGCTTAAATCAATCAAAATGTGTCTAAATAAAAACTTCTCTTTTTTTATTATTTTTTTTATTCGTCTCTTCTGCCACTTTCATGATATGAATGAATGGCTCCCCCCCCCCCCCCCCCGGGGGCCGGTAGCTGCATGACGTGCCGGACACAGGGCTCTCTGGAAATGCAAAGAAAGGCAAAGTGAAGGAAAACTAATAAAACGTAACTTTTATTTATACTGGCAAAACATATACGAAAAACCATAATCTAGCTGCCAAGTGCCCTGGAGCTCAGGAGAAAGTCCTGATAAAAGGCATAAGTATTAGTAGCTCTGGATATTCGGCTGCTGGAAACACAATATTACATGAACTCAGCTCCGGATAAATTATATATAATTATAAAATCAGGAGCTGAGTGCATGTAATATTGTGTTTCCAGCAGCCGAATATCCAGAGCTAATACTTATGCCTTTTATCAGGACTTTCTCCTGAGCTCCAGGGCACTTGGCAGCTAGATTATGGTTTTTTAATTTTAAGTTTTTATTTTTTCCTTCACCTCAGTCTGTCCATATACCCCCCCCCCCGTTAATAAGGCTGATGGTGCTGTTTTTTACCTGTCTCTGTGCTGCTGCTTCTGCCCAAGGCGCATCGGGGTACATTTGATCTGTGCTCCTCCTCCTTTGAGGAGCCAGCACTCAGGACAGCTGCCCGGGGCAATGCCTGGATCTCACCCTGGCATCTTAACCAGGGTGTGTCTGACAGAGGGGCAGCACCACAGCTCCATCTTCTCCTCCCTCTCTCCCTCAGGGCACATGGAGTGAACAGGAAGCTGTGTGCAGGAGGAAGGGGAGGAGCAGCAGCCTGAGAGGCTCCCGAGTCCCCGACTCAGACAGGGGCAGAAAGAGCGGTCCCCCCCCCCCTCGCTATGCCTCTGGGCTCAGGTGGTGCTGGAGAAGGGCAGGTGGGAGAGAGCGTGGAGCCTCTGCAGCGCATCTTTTCTAATTCCACTCACACGTGCTGGCTGTTTTTTTTTTCTTCTGCCCCCCGTCGCACATGCGCCTTGCGTCCCACCGCCTGCGGCGACAACGCAAACGTTTTTATATATAGAGATTTGTGGCCTGAATGTGGACGTACAAATGAATCCCTTTTAATTATAGCATTGCAACAAGAACAATGCAAACAGGGGAAAGTGCCCCCCCCCCGCTCGGGACTCCCAAAGAATGGTGATATACCACTAGTGTCCCTAAATTCAGCCCCCACCAATGTCTCTCTTTCTTATAGGACATTAATGGTGGCAGGCGCAACTCCAGAACAGTAGGGTATGTGTCTCTCAAAATATGCCAGTCCTTACAAAATGTTTGCCTGAGGCCATTGGAAGAAGTCCCACACGTGGACACAAATACCAGTCAATACCAGTCTAGTTTGTTTCTTTGTCCCATAGCCTTTCTTAGATGGTTCATTTCTCACAGGAGACCGTTCAGGGTAACCTCGATCACTGAATCTTGTCACCATCTCACCTAGTCTGCGTTCACATGTCTCCCAGTCACTCACCATTCTTTTGACTCTATCAGTTGGGGTTTTTTTAACCCTTTCGCTGCTGAGCCATTTCACACCTGTGTGCTGAGCTCATTTTTATCCATTTCGCTCATGTTTAAACGCGATTTGAAGCCATATTTTCTTATACGACCCAGACATATTATATATCGTTCTTTCCGGCAGACTCCGCAGATTCATAATATATCATTATTATATGTATACGTCATGTCCTATTATTATAACAAAAAATGCAATAAAAATAGATTTTTAAATTATCTACATTGTGTAAAGTGTGTTTTTTCACATTTTATCATGCGAGCCTTTTCGGTTATATCTTCTCTGGGTTGCACTTGTTAAATAAATTAGAAATGGGGA
The DNA here is from genome assembly GCA_009667805.1 of Leptobrachium leishanense. Classification (NCBI taxonomy): domain Eukaryota; kingdom Metazoa; phylum Chordata; class Amphibia; order Anura; family Megophryidae; genus Leptobrachium; species Leptobrachium leishanense. The sequence continues at coordinate 77,904,657 of CM019064.1, read as the reverse complement.
CTCGTTACATTTGTTTGGGGGAAAAGTACGTGTTTTTTAGCAAACGCCCCACCCCCCATAGAAAAAATCGTTAGTGGAGCATCATTGTTCACATTATAATTGAAATTGGAACAATATTGCTGCATTAACCCCTTCACGGCTGAGCCATTTCACGTCTTAAAAGGACACAATTTCATTTTTATTGTTTGGTATCATTGGAAAGGCCATATTCTGGCCTTTCTAATGATACCAAACATGACCCTGCTATCTGCTAACAGTCAGGGGGTTCCTTTCAACCCCGATATCTCCTATCTTTCCTTAGGAGTCAATGTGGACGTTCCCCACACGTCCTCAGCAGTGAAAGGGTTAATAGAATTAAAACAAAGTTGATTAATGTTTTTTATTTTACATGGTCATGTTTGTATCATTGGAAAGGCCATGCTCTGGCTGTTCCAAAAGTATCAAACATTAACCCGTAGCTGTCACCGATCGGGAGGTAGGGGGTTAATTGCAGAACTGGCGCTATGCGCGATAACACCGGTCGTCAGGGGGATATCTCGGAGGCTTGGCCGACCAAGATGTCGGCCAGCTCTGGGAGGGGACCGCGATACGGCGTCTGTTAGCGCCATATCGTGATCCAGCCCCCTAGGGGTTAAAGACAGCCGCCACTTGGTGTAACGTTCTGGGTCCATGGCGCCCCCTCTGGCGTATGTGAACAGTGCATCCAGGTTCTGGACATTTCGTTTCCTTTTGGACTTCTAGAATAATATCGTCTATATAACGATACCAGCACTTCGCATAATCTCTGTAAAGATGATTTGTATAGACGGCATCTTCCTCAAATTGGGCCATATAGATATTAGCATATGTTGGGGCCACATTGGTGCCCATCGTATAAGGAAGTGAACCCGGAAATGCGTCCTCTTTCTGGCTGTGAAAACAGGAAATAACTTCAGATAAATCAAGTAATCCAACAGGAATGAAGAGGATCGAGTCGACGAAGTGTCCACAACCTGGAGAAGACGGATGACATAGAGGACCAGAGCAAAAAACACGGATCAGGGATTAGAGAGAGTTCCGTTACTGGCAGTCAAACAACCGTAGTTGGAACATAATACACGAGACACATCAAGTAGATGAGATCTTTATTGAAGCAAAGATGAAAAACATCCGTAACAATACATGGAATAAAAACAGTATAAACCTTTTTTGTGTAGAACGTTTTATTGAAAGTTTAATATGAACAAACATAGCAATACAATATATAATGGGAGGGAGAGGAGGGAAATACTCGCTTCCAAGTCCTTATTAAAATTCTTACTTTCCGTTATGTTAATAGGAAAATTTAGTAATTTCAATACGTGTATTCGGAGGCTCCTATTTGCTAGTTTAAAGTTCCTCCAGAATCGGGGTAGACCAATGCATAAGAGGCTTTAAATAAAACGTACGTAAGGTGGATTCCCGGGACCAGTCTGCAGCCCGCATCAAATCCTCCAAACGACAACCCAAAGAAACTGCGCTTGAGGCCTTTGCACTCCTAGCCGAATGTGCTCCAAAGCATGCAACATCAATATCTGCCTCCGACATAATCCAACGGGCCAGGGAAGCCGAGGATACCGCATTATGAGGGGTTTTAAAGGATAAAAACAAAGTGGAAACACCAAGGCGAAACTGTCTCGTACGACTTTCGTATTCTTGTAAACCTCTTACAGGACAGATAAACGGATGATCCTTAAGGAAACGGATAAAATACAGATTTAATAGACTTTTTTGTGCGGCGAGTAACCTCAAACGTCACCCCCGTCGGGACTGAAGGAAAATCTAAAGCTCGAACATCGCCTACCAGTTTACAGGAAAAAAGACAAAACCACATCAACAACTTAGCAGACAATTGCCAAAGGGATTGGCCTCCTAATGATATCCTATCTGACGACAAACGGAGGACTATTGACAAATCCCAGGTGGAAGTATAACGAGGAACCGGAGGGCATGATAATCGACTAGCCCGTAACAATCGGCATACTAATGGATGACAACCTATCGGGACCCCTTGGGAACTTACATGGGAAGCAGAGATAACTGACCTGGCCACATAAATCGTCTGATAGGCGCGGCCCTCGTGAAACAAATCAGTGAGGAAATCTAGCAGGAAATTCACAGGGGCTGAAAAGGGATCCAACTGCTTTTCCATTCACCAGCTGAACCAGCCTCGCCATGCTGAACTGCATGAGGAACGGGTACCTGAAGCCCAGACCTCCAAGAGTAGGGATCGAGTTTGTTCCGAAATTCCAGGGACAGGGCCAAATCCCCCGAGACCAACCACGCCATCAAACGGCAATGACCCAAATGGAACAATGGATGGGGTTGCCCCACCGGGTCCAACAACCGGTCCGGACGGACCGGGAGGAGTCGTGGAAAATCTATTGACAACTCCATGAGGGACAGGAACCACGGTTTCCCTTTCAATAGGGGCGTTATTAATACCACTGTGGCTAGTTGGGATCGAATTAACGACAGTGTTCCTGCTACGATGGAGAATGGGGGAAATGCGTACTGATGCACACCGGTCCAATGATTCCGGGTCTGGACGCCAACTGAAGAAACGTGGTCGTTGAGTGTTTAGCCTGGCAGCAAATAGATCCACGTCCAAGGGTCCCCAAAGAGCAGCAAGCGCTGTTAACCTTGAGTGCAACCTCCAGTCTCCGGAATCCTCTGTCTGGCATTCCAGTCCGCTACAAGGTTCGTCATGCCTGGAATGAATTGAGCCAAGATCGTCAGGTTGTCGGTGAAGCAATGGGACCAAAACCACCTTGCCATCATCGACAGAGGTTCTGACCTCGGGCTTTCCAGGCAGTTGATGCTTCGAACCACCGATAGATTGTCCAGTTTGAGAAGGATGGAACAGTTCGCTCTCTTTCATAAAACACTACTGCAAACAGGCCTGCTAGAAGTTCTAGGCAGTTTGGAGAGATATCTCTGATTCGAAACACCGGCCTCCCGTCTCCAAAGGACACATCAGGCTCCCCAACCAGTTCGGCATGCATCCGACTCCATTATTATTGTGGGTGTTGGAGGTACCAGAGATCTCCCACCACATCCGATTCGAACGAGCTTCATCGTTGAGTGTTGTTGGGGATGAATAAGGTAATCCCTTACGTAGGAAATGGGCCTTCAGGTGTTGGAGGGCCTGATAGTATAGTGGAGCTGGAGGTACAGCTAAGCAAGTGGCGGAAAGAAGTCCGATCGCCCGAGCCAGGCAGCGAAGTGTGATCTGGTCTTTTCGGAGAATAATCCCCACTTCTTTTGGAATAGATTCCAATCTAATGTCTCTCAGTCTTCCACATCAGAAGTTGGTTTCCAGCTCCAGTCCGAGAAACTTCAAACGTTGCGAACGTGTTGTGTGAACTTTTTCCATGTTGATGAGAAAACAAAGGTTTTGCAACGAGTCCACCGTAGCTGGGTTAGAATGGTCTTTTTGGAATCTGCCATCACCAGGATGATGTCCAGACGAACCCCCGCTTTCTCGAAGGGATGTAATCACTAGTTTCAGGAGTTTCGTGAAGGCCTACGGGGCTGAGGACAGTCCGAAGGGGAGGCACGAAAACCTCCCTCGCTCCCTTCCATCTGAAGCAAAGGTAATCCCGAGAAGACAGATTGATTTGTTACAGAGAGGTAGGTGTCCTTGATCGACTTTTTTGCTAGCCAGTCTCCTTGACGTAGGATTTCCTTGAGCATATATGCATGTCCTCCATCTTGAAGTGCTGATACTGTATGTGGGAATTGAGGTCCCACAAATTTATCACTGGTCGCAAGCCGCCCCCTTTCTTTGGGACTAGAAACGGGTTGCTGACGAACCCTGTGGAGTTGATCGGGGCCAGTTGTATGGCCCCTTTGACTAATAAGTCTTGAATTTCCCGGTCGATCAGCATTTCCTGGTCCTGAGCGAAACGGAGAGGTGGTGGAGGGTGTGACGGGATGGTCGTCCGTCGACTGTCCTGCTCTCCAGATGCAGATGAATAGGTAGAGAAGCTGGAAATCCTTGTTGATTCTGGGTAGGATGAGCCCAAGTAGAAAGTGTGGAGATCGAAAATCTTCAAAACTTTTTTCAAAAAGCTTTATGTAGGTGAATAATTAATTAAGGAAGGTATATCAATGAATAGTAAATTTATTAAAGTAAAAATGCCCAACGCGTTTCGTCCTGAGACTTTATCAAGGGTGATAAAATAACATAAAAGATAAAAGCATGAAATAATATAAACCTTCCCTTCCTTCGTTTCGTATTTAAATAGTCCACAAAGTCCTCTCATTGGTCGATTCGATTACTCGGCGTTCACCATATATGGTCAAAAAGAAGTTCTTTTCGTATGTCACTTCCGTTTTCGGATTTCTCCGAAGTGTCGTTTCCGTTTCCGATCGGAAGTCACCTGACTCCATACGCTCGAAAATCCTATTCTTTCGTTTTTGGACATGGTGTTTAAGTCCATTCATTGGTCAATTCGATCTCCCTATATTCACCGGGAAAAAGGAAATCTTTTGATGTATCATCTCCGTTTTCGGATTCCTTCGATGCGTCATTTCCGTTTCGGATCGAAGTTACCGGTTCTAATAAATCCGAAAAATCGCGCACTTTCATTTTCGTCCGTGATGTCATTTCCGATCGTATTCTATCTAAAGTTTTACACTTCCGATGTCAAAGCATAGTGTTCTTTTCCGTTTCTCTATAAATCCGAAAAGTCGCGCACTTTCTTTTTTCGTCCGTAGTGTCGTTTCTAATCATATTCTATCTAAAAGTTTTACACTTTCGATGTCAAAACATGATGTTCTTCTCCAGATCTTCTATGTTTCTCCATATCTTTATTTTCAAAATTCCGTAGACCATCTAGTATTTGGATTATGGGTTCTCATAATTCATTTGATTGTAGAATCTTATTTACCTAAAACAGAATCCATGTATTATAACCTATAGAAAGCACTTAATATCAAATTCTTCATTTAAGTCCTTCGGGCTCATAGTTTTTAATTTAAAGACCCAAAACATTTTTTTTAACAGATCTTTTTCTCTATTGCCTCCTCGCCATGGTTTCTTTATTTGATCTATACCGGACCATAAAAATTCAGATGCTTGGTACTTATTACAACAAGTACAATGAACTGGTACTGCATGTTTTTGGACACCTCTTCTGATGTTACCCATATGCTCTAATATTCTTTCTTTTAATTTCCTTGTTGTTTGACCAACATACTGGATGCCACAAGGGCATTGTAGCAGATATACAACATATGTTGAGTTACAGTTAATATATGTATTGATCTTGAAGCTTTCTCCTGTACTATTACTCCAAAAGGTTTCCCGAAGGGTCAAGCTCTGCGTATGCGCAGGAATTGTTCAAAGTTAGATTATTACACACAAACTGAAATGGTGGGGAATAAATTGAAGGAGAAACATTATGAAACAAATAATGTAGAAAAAGCTTTTCTTGAGGTGGCATCTATGGACCGTAAAGATCTCCTTTATAAAGAGAACAGAACAAAAGCAGATAATGATTTTCAGTATTCTTTCTTCACGAAATATAATGTCCAGCACAAAGAAATAAGGAAGATCTTGGAGAAAAATTGGTTTATTCTAAAGCAGGATCCCATTCTGGGCCCAGAACTTCCAGTTAGACCGAAACTTACATTTAGAAGACCGCGAAATTTGAAAAGCTGGTTAGCTCCCAGCTCTACATTTATAAGAAATGAAAAGAAAAAAAATAAGGGTTTTTTTTAAGTGCGCTGGATGCAAAGAATGTAGATTTCTGAAGAAGAGAAGATTGGAAACCTTTTGGAGTAATAGTACAGGAGAAAGCTTCAAGATCAATACATATATTAACTGTAACTCAACATATGTTGTATATCTGCTACAATGCCCTTGTGGCATCCAGTATGTTGGTCAAACAACAAGGAAATTAAAAGAAAGAATATTAGAGCATATGGGTAACATCAGAAGAGGCGTTCAAAAACATGCAGTACCAGTTCATTGTACTTGTTGTAATAAGTACCAAGTATCTGAATTTTTATGGTCCGGTATAGATCAAATAAAGAAACCATGGCGAGGAGGCAATAGAGAAAAAGATCTGTTAAAAAAAGAAATGTTTTGGGTCTTTAAATTAAAAACTATGAGCCCGAAGGGCTTAAATGAAGAATTTGATATTAAGTGCTTTCTATAGGTTATAATACATGGATTCTGTTTTAGGTAAATAAGATTCTACAATCAAATGAATTATGAGAATTCATAATCCAAATACTAGATGGTCTACGGAATTTTGAAAATAAAGATATGGAGCAACATAGAAGATCTGGAGAAGAACATCATGTTTTGACATCGAAAGTGTAAAACTTTTAGATAGAATACGATTAGAAACGACACTACGGACGAAAAAAGAAAGTGCGTGACTTTTCGGATTTATAGAGAAACGGAAAAGAACACTATGCTTTGACATCGGAAGTGTAAAACTTTAGATAGAATACGATCGGAAATGACATCACGGACGAAAATGAAAGTGCGCGATTTTTCGGATTTATAGAGAACCGGTAACTTCCGATCCGAAACGGAAATGACGCATCGAAGGAATCTGAAAACGGAGATGATACATCAAAAGATTTCCTTTTTCCCGGTGAATATAGGGAGATCGAATTGACCAATGAATGGACTTAACACCATGTCCAAAAACGAAAGAATAGGATTTTCGAGCGTATGGAGTCAGGTGACTTCCGATCGGAAACGGAAACGACACTTCGGAGAAATCCGAAAACGGAAGTGACATACGAAAAGAACTTCTTTTTGACCATATATGGTGAACGCCGAGTAATCGAATCGACCAATGAGAGGACTTTGTGACTATTTAAATACGAAACTAAGGAAGGGAAGGTTTATATTATTTCATGCTTTTATCTTTTATGTTATTTTATCACCCTTGATAAAGTCTCAGGACGAAACGCGTTGGGCATTTTTACTTTAATAAATTTACTATTCATTGATATACCTTCCTTAATCAATTATTCACCTACATAAAGCTTTTTGAAAAAGTTTTTTGAAGATTTTCGATCTCCACACTTTCTACTTGGGCTCATCCTACCCAGAATCAACAAGGATTTCCAGCTTCTCTACCTATTCATCTGTGTCCTTTATCTGGAGGAGAGTGGGAATACCTCCATGAGAAGCGGATCCAACTTCTAAAGCTAAGTACCCTGTACCATTTTTTTCTTATATTCTGCTCTCCAGATGCCCCTGCTGTGGATCAGCCTGACTACCGAGTGGCTCGGCACTCGGCGTCCCGATCAGCCTGATCCACTGGTCCTGGTTGTTGGGAATGGCTTTGGTGTTGTTAGGGGCCGCAGTTAGCAAGTGGTGCCGTCTGGGGTCGATTTGATGTTCCTCTTCTGGGTTAGGTAGCGTTTCAGGAGACCGCTGAGTGTCTTCCGTGGTGAATGTGATTTGCCCTGAAATAAAACACCAGACGAGCTGTATGTCTTAAACCAGTGAATTGCTTTATTTAGGGGTTTCCACAGGGTCATTTATACAACTTCACACACACACAGATTACCAGCTCCCCCACCCACACAACCAGCACTGATTGGCTCCTTTCCCAGCCTCCTGTTCCCTATCAGGTCCCTTTCAGGCTCCTCCATTGTCCAGGGATTAGGCAGCTGAGTCTTGGAAATGCCTCTAATCAGCTGTTTTGCTGTATCCTCCATCTTTGGGCCATGAGGTCCTTTGGAACATGCTGGGCTGGGCAAAATGGGGACTGGGGAAAACCACATAGAAACGGTTTCTTACATAACATTACATTCACACCATACGGGATACATTTTTAATACACCACACGAATAAAACCACATGTAGCAATAACACAGAGATTGTCCAGACAGTATTTAAACGCAAATCCGAAAGGAAAAAAGGTCTTGAAAATTGGAGCAGAGTCCGTTCCTTGTGGCTTTCTGAGGCGAGCCCGATGTCGGCTCCGTGACAGAGGGGGAAGTCTGAAGCGGTGTTGATGTGAACGAAATTGTGAAACCTTGCACAGTGTCTAGAACCCATTTGTCCGAAGTAAGGACTTGCCAATTTTTTAGAAGCAACCCTACACGACCCCCGACCTTTATCCCCGTAGAAAGGAGAATTATTAGAGGTCTTGCCTGGAGGGCATCTGCCTCGAAATGGGGTTCTGGATCCTTGAACCATGGGCGCGCCGTGGGCCGGTTCGTGAGGGGGGGGAAAAGGAGCCAGAGGGTTGGTACTCCATTGGCTGTTGTGGTGCGGGGCTGGGAGGCGGGCCTTGAAGTGGTCACTTGGCGGCCAGCAGGGTGCCCCCTGTATTTATTTATTTATTTATTTATAAAGGATTTTACCAGGAAGGATACATTGAGATTTCTCTCGTTTTCAAGCATGTCCTGGGTTCAAGAACATTGAAATGTTACAGTTACAGAAATACAAAGTAATACAATGCAAGATATTAAAAAAAACACAAATATACAGATTAACAGAAAAAATATGTAGGAAATATAGTCACTAGGTTACATGTTTACAGGTGCATTCTGTATTGAGGTATGTTAGTAAGGAGCTTTTGAGTGACTTAAGACTGGGGGAAGATTTGATGATGTCTGGGAGGTTATTCCATAATTGTGGTGCTCTGTAGGAAAATGAGGACCGAGCCACTGTCTTTTTGTATTGTGGTATAGCAAGTAAGGTGCTGGTCCTGGATCGGAGTTATAGGATGAGGGAGCTGCTGGGGGAAGCAGTCTATTCAGGTAGGGTGGCAGCTTCCCAGAAAAGCTCTTAAACACCAGGCTGGAAAGGTGAAGGGTGCGTCTGGATTCCAGCGACGGCCAGTTTAGCTCTTTTAACATGTCACAATGGTGGGTCATGTAGTTACATTGTAGCGCAAAGCGGCAGAATGAGTTATACAATGTAGTAAGTTTATGAAGGTGTGTTTGCGGGGCGGCTGCATACACTACATCTCCGTAATCAATAGCTGGCATAAGCATTTGCTGTACAATCTGCTTTCTTACCGCGGGACTCAGGCAGGATTTGTTTCTGTACAGGGCACCTAGAGTGGGGTAAAGTTTAGTTGAGTTTTTCGATGTGGGGGCCAAAGGATAGATTAGGGTCCAACCACATACCTAGATATTTGAGAGATGTGACTGTGGTCAGCGTGCCATTTGATTTTGTCCCAACACATAGATGGGGATGTATCTACCTGCCCTGCCAAAAACCCAGCCACAGGACACCCTTTTTAGTGATGCGGATAATTTGTCCATGGCATTAAAAGTATTGGCATATGCCCCCATGCTTTTAACATATGCTTCCCTGAAGAGGAAGCCCTGGGCAGCACTACCCAAATCAGTGTCCGCTATGGCGGTAAATTGGTTGTCTACTTTTAGTACCGGTAATACAGATTTGTGCCGTTTGGTGGCTATAGCAGCGTTGGCATTGCCGAAAAAGGTCAAGGCTCTTTGAATCCATTCACATACAAGGGTTGGGGAGAGGGTTGACCCACTAAGTTTAGCCTCTTCTGCAATATTAAATAATTTTATAAGGGGCCCTGCCACATCCAGCAGTTAATCCTCATGTGCGAAATGCGTGGTCCAGGCCAGTTTTTGGTGACCAACCATGGGTAGTAATATATTTTATAATTGATGGAGCAACCTCTGGGGTGAGGCATATCTTACCCCCTGTAGTAGGGCGTGGGCTTTCTGCCCGCATATTTTGTCTAGTAGCCTTATCTAAAGGCTTAAGTTAGCATCCACATATCAAATATGTTATCCTCTAGGTAGAGGTCAATATCATCTTCCGGGAGGTCATCATAATCGTCATTACGTGGGGTGGCTAACACGACCTCTTTCCTGGTGGTTTCCTCATAAGGAACCAGATCATAGCTGGGCTTTACACGTTTTGGGGTGACCCCCAAATGCGCCCTGCGGTCTTGGGCTTGCTTCCGAGATCATATATAGACAGTGGTGCGGGGTTGCCAGCCCCTCTGTCAATATGCTTGGCTTTTTGTATTGATTATTTCTTTGGGTCATAGGAAGAGTGGGGGTCCCCATGAGAGGAATGAGCAGACGTGTCAGTTATTGGGGCTACAGGGATAGCCTTTACTGCTGCCATAACGACTTCAAGTGACCGGTGGAGGTCAGCAGACAAATTTGAAACTGCTGACTGGACAGCTGTTTCAATAGATGGCTGAAGCGCAGACTTCATAGGCGGGGGAACCTCCGGGAGAAGGGACAGACATGGCAGCGTTTCTAGGGCTCCCTGAAAGTCAGCTGCCATTTGAACGTAACCCTCCGCGGAGTCTGAGCCCATGAGTTTTTGCGCAGCATTTACTCATCTTGTTTGTGAGGTGAATAGACTGTGTGGGGGGGGGGGAGAAAGGCGGCAATAATGAGTCAGCGCGTGACGCGTTTGGAAAAACTGGCTGCGAGCAGGGAGATACACACCTTTAGTACAGCGCACGCGAGCGTAAAGCCCGCGTAAAACAGAAATATTAAATACTTTTTTGAAAATAAAAAACTGCAAAAACCTGCGGTCGCCCCCTAGGTTATAGCCGGGACGGCCGACCAGCTAATGCATTAACCTAAAACACAGAAATAAAGTGTATATGTGTGCAAACTGAGAGAAAATTCTGGATACTTATCTCATGATGTAGCAGCAAGAAAGAGGGCGAGTTTCCGGGTTCACTCCCATATATGGACTGGAGCTGCAGGGGATTATGGACTGGGGGAGGGGTTAAGGGGAAGTTATGTTAGACCATTTAGCTTGTTCATTTTTCCTCTTGCTGCTGTGATTTAAATACAAGAAAATGAAGCAAATACTCGCCTCCGAGTCCATGTATTGAAATTCTTATCAAGTAAAAGCCGAGTTTTAAAGCTTTGTAATCCCAGCCCCCTCTTTATAAACTCCTCCCTGTTTCACATTCAAGATCATTCCTCTCTCCTGCATTAAGCTGTGTCTGGTGTTTGGGGAGAGATACATAGAATATACAGCGTTCCCTCAAGTTCCGGATGAGGGTTGAGAAGGAAAGCTGCTTCGGATCTGCTTGACGGAAGAGCAGGGACGGACACTGTAGAGTCTGGTCCTCAAACCGGTGCCCCATCTCCTCCTGTACCACTTTGTGTCATGTGATTGTGTTTAGGGCGTGATCCTCCTATGACGCTCGTACAGGACTCATGTCGTTTTCTTTTTCTTTCTGTCCTGCGCTGACCTGGAAAGCTGCGGCAGATCTGATCATGTGTCAAGAAAATGCAAACAAACTGTCCCTGCGTCGCTGTGACCTGAAACTCATTCACTTCATGGCGTTTATCCAAAAAACATGTCTTTATAATCTCTCTTTAGTTGCAGGTTCTGAAAATTCAGCCGCCTACTGGGCGCTCCTTCTGCTTCTTCCTGTAGGAATCGTCATCTTCTGCCTTTATAAAAGTGAGTATTCATCAAGATCAGACTTGTTGAAGCTCGATTCCCTCCCCAAAACCGTCACACGTACAGAGAGCTCATATACAGAGCCACGATACCCACTGACACCTCATATACACAACCACGATACCCACTGACACCTCATATACAGAGCCACGATACCCACTGACACCTCATATACACAACCACGATACTCACTGACACCTCATATACAGAGCCACGATACCCACTGACACCTCATATACACAACCACGATACCCACTGACACCTCATATACAGAGCCACGATACCCACTGACCCCTCATACACACAACCACGATACCCACTGACACCTCATATACACAGCCACGATACCCACTGACACCTCATATACAGAACCACGATACCCACTGACACCTCATATACAGAGCCACGATACCCACTGACACCTCATATACAGAGCCACGATACCCACTGACACCTCATATACAGAGCCACGATACCCACTGACACCTCATATACAGAGCCACGATACCCACTGACACCTCATATACAGAGCCACGATACCCACTGACACCTCATATACAGAGCCACGATACCACTGACACCTCATATACAGAGCCACGATACCCACTGACACCTCATATACAGAGCCACGATACCCACTGACACCTCATATACACAGCCACGATACCCACTGACACCTCATATACACAGCCACGATACCCACTGACACCTCATATACACAGCCACGATACCCACTGACACCTCATATACACAGCCACGATACCCACTGACACCTCATATACAGAGCCGCGATACCCACTGACACCTCATATACAGAGCCGCGATACCCACTGACACCTCATACACTGATTACTGCGTGGCACACAATCCCCACACCCACTTCTCTAAATTACCAATGTTGCCACCACAGGTCAACAATAATATATCCAGGTGCCTAATCTCTGAAAAAGAACTGACATGAGACACCATTTGAATATACACCCAAAACCGAGAACCGTTCAGAAGATTGGCTCGACCACAACTCCCTTTTAGTAGATCGTCCCGAGCTCAAAGCTATTATACTCCTTTCTCTTCAGTTAACGCGGTTCTTATATCAAAGGCAGAGCTTAATAAATGATATTATAGGCATATACAGGCATATACAGAAAATAGTAGGGATGCACCAATACGATACTCGTGCAAACGGCAATTTCGGCCCCGATACCGATACGAGTACTTGTTACTCGTGCAAACGGCCCGATACATCCCGCCGATACCGGAAGCCGGCGCTGGGCCGGCTTGCCGGTATCCGCTGGGCTGGGGAAGCTGGCCGCGTGCATGAAAAGCACGCGGCCAGCGTTCCCCACCGGCGCGCAACATACTCACACATCCTGAAGGTCCGGTCGCTTGTTGGCAGTGATGCGTTCCCGCAGCCACTGGGCACTCCTGTGACGCTGCCTCTCGGCTGGAGGCAGCGTCACAGATGCGCCCGGCGGCCACGTGATCGCATCACTGCCAACAAGCGACCGGACCTTCAGGATGTGTATGTGGCGCGCCGGAGGGGGAACGCTGGCCGCGTGCTTTTCATGCACGCGGCCAGCTTCTCCAGCGTTCGAGCTGCGGGCAAATCCATGAGACCTGGGGCCAAATCCATGAGACCTGGGGCCAAATCCATGAGACCTGGGGCCAAATCCATGAGACCTGGGGCAAATCCATGAGACCTGGGGCCAAATCCATGAGACCTGGGGCCAAATCCATGAGACCTGGGGCCAAATCCATGAGACCTGGGGCCAAATCCATGAGACCTGGGGCCAAGTCCATGAGACCTGGCCTGGGGGGCAAATCTCATATAAATTTTTATATGCGGTCTGTTCTTATTGGAAAGCGTCACATGACATTAAATAAAAGGAGTACCTTTTAAAAAGTATCGGTACTCGACCTTAAAAAAGTGGTATCGGTGCATCCTTAGAAAATAGATATTATAATTAATTATACTCGGCTAAATTCTATAATTTTAATAGAAGGACTCAGAGGCTCCTATTGCAAATTCAAAGCTGGTCCATAAGAGCGGGCGACCAATCAGCCGATTTAAGCAAATCCTCCAAACGACAACCCGCTGTTACCACGGCAGACAGAGTCGCGCTACGAACTGAATGAGCCCCAAATCTAGACACATCCACCCCTGCCAGCGCCAACTGCCACTTAAGCCAACGCGCCAGAGTAGTGGAACCGACCGCGGCATGCAGAGAGAGGAAAGAAATAAAAAGAGGTGACACACCATCCGTTCGCAGCGACACCGTACGTGCTTCATACACTTGTAAACAATTTACAGGACACAGGGCCAGTTGTGAAGGAAGCGCCGGATAAAACACTGATTTTATAGACGTCTTAGTCCGAAGGGAAACCTCAAACCGAACCCCTTCCGGTACAAAAGACCTGACCTGAAAGTCCAAGGCCCGGACATCCCCTTCCCCCTCTTACACGAGATGAGACAGAGAAGGGCCGAAAGCTGTCTCAATGATAACTGTTGATTAGAGGGCCAGTCACTCAAGAAATTCAGCAGGATTGCCACATCCCAAGTTTCCAAATACTGAGGGAGCGGAGGTCTTGAACACCGAATGCCTCTCAGTAAACGACAGATCAAGGGATGTTTGCCCACCGGAATCCCCTGGAAACCCACATGATAGACCGACAAGGCCGAACGATAAACATTAATAGTTCGATAAGCCTTACCATCATCAAAACGTTCTGATAAAAAGTTTAAGATGAAGGCAATAGGGGCTTGAAAGGGATCCAGATTCCGTGGCATACACCAACAAGACTACTGGGTCCAGGCGTTGTCATAACAGGACAATGTGCCTGGAGCCCATGCGCCGTAGGAGGGCTCTAGCCCAGCTCGAAACGCTTCCGAACGCCCTGGATTCCCCTAAACCAGGGAGGCTAGGACGCGACACGAGCCTCGCAACAACCGAGGATGAGGAAGTCCCTGACGTCTAGGTAATAACCGCGGGAAATCCACCAGGAGTTCCAGAAAGAGTGGAAACCAGGGTTGGTTGGGCCAGAATGGGGCCACTAAAACCAACTCCGCCTCCTGCATCTGCACCTGGCGCAATGTCCGTGCGACCAACTGAAACAGAGAAAATGCATACTGACGATGCCCCCCCCAAACCTGAAGGAATGCATCTGTGTCTAGCGCAACTGGATCCGGACACCAACTGTAAAAGTTGGGTACCAGGTTGTCCAGTCGCGACGCAAAGAGGTCGATCTGAAACGGACCCCAAAGCTCCCTCACTACGACAAAGATTGACAAGTTCAAACGCCAATCCCCGGAGTCCTCTGTGTCTCGTGCTCCAATCTGCGAGTAGATTCGAAACACCCAGAATGAACTGGGCTTGCACCGTGATTTGCCTCCGAAAGCACCAATCCCAGAGCCGCGTCGCCATCTCTGTCAGTAGTGAGGACCGAGGACCCCCCCAGGGCATTGATGTACAGTTGTGTTCAAAATTATTCAACCCCCACTGAAATTGAGTGTTTTGGCCAGTTTGACATTGATTTTGATCATTCAGTCATCTGGCTTACAATTAAATCAAAGAGGCACGTGTAGGTCAGACAAATATAACATAACATTTATAATGAAATAAGCACAAATGTCTTTTCTGTGCTCACATCATTATCAGTTTTATTCAACCCCCAAGTGACATTCAATCTTAGTACTTAGTACAACATCCTTTTACAGTTATAACAGCTTTTAAACGTGAAGCATAGCTTGACACAAGTGTCTTGCAGCCATCTACGGGTATCTTCGCCCATTCGTCATGGGCAAAAGCCTCCAGTTCAGTCACATTCTTAGGCTTGCGCACTGCAACTGCTTTCTTTAAGTCCCACCAGAGGTTCTCAATCGGATTTAAGTCAGGTGACTGCGATGGCCACTCCAAAATGTTCCAGCCTTTAATCTGCAACCATGCTCTAGTGGACTTGGAGGTATGCTTGGGATCATTGTCCTGTTGAAAGGTCCAACGTCTCCCAAGCCTCAGGTTTGTGACGGACTGCATCACATTGTCATCCAATATCTCATGGTACTGAAGAGAATTCATGGTACCTTGCACACGCTGAAGCTTCCCTGTACCTGCAGAAGTAAAACAGCCCCAAAGCATGATTGACCCCCCGCCATGCTTCACAGTAGGCAAGGTGTTCTTTTCTTCATAGGCCTTGTTCTTCCTCCTCCAAACATAGCGTTGATCCATGGGCCCAAACAGTTCTAATTTTGTTTCATCAGTCCACAGAACACTATCCCAAAACTTCTGTGGTTTGTCCACATGACTTTTGGCATACTGCAGTCGACTCTTCTTATTCTTTGGAGACAGCAAGGGGGTGCGCCTGGGAGTTCTGGCATGGAGGCCTTCATTACGCAGTGTGCGCCGTATTGTCTGAGCTGAAACTTCAGTACCCACATCTGACAAATCTTTTCTCCGTTCCTCAGCAGTCACACGGGGACTTTTCTCCACTCTACGCTTCAGGTTCTCTTGACTTCACCATGTTTGTAACCACACCAGTAAATGTCTAGAAGGAGCTGAGTATCACAGTCATTTTAAAGCTGCCTAATTGGTGCTTATTATGCTTTATTGCTGCTCCGTGACATCCACAGGTGTTTTCAATACCTGATTGAAAACACTTGAATGAACCTCTGTTCTTCAGAGTGGTAGTCTTTAAGGGGTTGAATAATTGTGTCAATGAAGAATTCACAAAAGAAACATTTTAGGGTTGCACCGATACTAGTATCGGGGCCGATACTGGGTACTGCAGGAGTACTTGGTACTCGTGCAGTACCCCCCGATATTTTTTCCGATACCGGAAGCCGGCATTGAGCCGGCTTGCCGGCATCCGAGGGACTGCGGCGGCTGTCCAAATGCTCTATCGGCATTCAGACAGCCGCCCCTGCGATACTTACCTTCCTGGGCGCCGCCGGGAATGTCTCCGCGCGGGCGCTCGTTGGAAGGACCCCAGCCGCGACCATGTGATCACGGCTGGGGTCCTTCCAAGGAGCGCACGAACGGAAGCTTTCCCGGCGGCGCCCAGGAAGGTAAGTATAAACACAGTGAGCAGCTGCAGGGCCTGTCTGAATGCAGACAGGCCCTGCAGCTGCTCTCCGCGACGATACTTACCTTCCTGGGCGACGCCGGGAAAGTTTCCCCGCGCGCGCTCCTTGGAAGGACCCCAGCCGTGATCACATGGTCCCACGTGGTCGCGGCTGGGGTCCTTCCAACGAGCACGCGCGCGGAGACATTCCCGGCGGCACCCAGGAAGGTAAGTATCGTCGGGGGGGTCCAAGCTGGGGGGCAGATCCATGAGCTGGGGGGCAGATCCATGAGCTGGGGGGCAGATCCATGAGCTGGGGGGCAGATCCATGAGCTGGGGCACAGATCCATGTGTGAGCTGGGGCACAGATCCATGTGTGAGCTGGGGCACAGATCCATGTGTGAGCTGGGGCACAGATCCATGTGTGAGCTGGGGCACAGATCCATGTGTGAGCTGGGGCACAGATCCATGTGTGAGCTGGGGCACAGATCCATGTGTGAGCTGGGGCACAGATCCATGTGTGAGCTGGGGCAGTATATATATATTCGGGGGGGATATACATGTGAGCTGGGGGCATTTTTATATGGTCTGTTCTTATTGGAAAGCGTCACGTGACATTAAGGAAAAGTATCGGTGCATCCCTAAAACATTTACTACTGTATTACAAAACCAATTGATGTCATTTTAGTTGCATATGGTTCTTTAAAAAGTCCTTGTAGGATTTCATTCTGAATACAATTACAAATGTCACTAAATTCCCTAAAACCCTTTACAGCATTGGGGGTTGATTCATTTTGAACACCTCATGTACCTCATGGCTGGGAAATTGACCATTCGGAGAACAGACACCTGACCCGCTGACTGGAGAAAGATGTGCATGGCAAACAGACCCGCCAAGAATTCCAAACCATTGATATGGTTGCGAGCCTCCTGTGTCGACCAAGGTCCCCCCGTTATCAAGGTTCCGAACCTGGCCCCCCAATCTGACAGACACGCATCAGAGTCTATCGTCCCTGTGGGAGATGACGTCGTGATAGACCTGCCGTTGCAGCACTGGAGGTTCCCGATCCACCAGTGGAGATCCTCTCGCGCTCCCCTCGAGAGCTGAACCCGATCTGAATAATCCCGACCCTCCCGTAGGAAATGGGCCGTCAGGCGTTGGAGAGCCCGATAGTGGAGAGGTGTCACGGAATGGACCTGAGCGCTCCTTCCAGCGAGCCGCGTGACTAAAAACACAGACAGTTTTAAAGATCATTTTTTCCTTTTATATTTCGGTTGTGCGTTTAAGTGTATGGACATTTTATTTCCTGTCTAGATGTGGTTTTACTGGTGTGGTTTTTATTAGAGTGTGACGGAATGGAGTGTCCGCCTGCGGTCCTGCTCCTATCTGACCCCCTTGATGGCGTCCGGCCCGACTACCGAGTGGCTCGGCGTCTCGAGCAGCCTGATCTACCGACCTCTTGTTGGTGTGGAGGTGGCTGCTGGGCTGACTTGAGGCTCCTTTTCCTGGGATAGACGTGATGTAGAAGGCCGCTGAGTGACTTCTAGGTGCAATGTGATATTCCCTGGAAGAACTCACCAGACGAAGCTGTATGACTTCAAAATAGGGACTGATTTATTACAAGGTTTGGGCAGATCCTTTTATACACACAACACAAAGACATGTCCAGACTTGAATGCCCTCAGACATGTCCAGACTTAAATGCCCTCATACAATACAGGATACATGTTAATACATCACACTCTAATAAAAACCCCACCAGTAAAACCACATCTAGAAATGAAATAAAATGTCCATACACTTAAACACACAACCGAAATATAAAAGGAAAAAATGATCTTTAAAACTGTCTGTGTTTTTAGTCACGCGGCTCGCTGGAAGGAGCGCTCAGGTCCATTCCGTGACAAGAGGTGCCGGATGTACCGCCAATTTCGAGGCCCCCAAAACCCCTATAATGCGTGAGATCTCGCAAGGTCGGGGAGACATTGCTGAGAAGCGCACGCACCTCCTTCAGAATAGACTTGCACTTGTGCTCTGGCAGCACCGGGGACATCAGTAAATGTTGAACCGTGATTCCTAGAAATTCCAGAGACCGAACTGGGTGAAGATTCGACTTCTCGGAGTTCACCAGAAAACCCAATTCTTGTAACAGTGTTCTCGTCTGCTGAAATATGAATTCACAGCAGCCCCGCGGACTCCGCCATCAGAAGGATGTCGTCCAGATAAATGATGAGGCAGACCCCTTGCGATCTGAGACGACATGCCACTGGCTTCAGGAGCTTGTTGAAGCACAAAGGCGCCGAAGAGTCCGAAAGGCAGGCAACGGAAACGCCATGTGACATCTTTCCAGCGGAAACCAAGGAATCTCCTGGATTCCGCCACCATAGGTACTGTTAAATAGGCATCCTTCAAATCTACCTTCGCCAACCAGTCCTTGTCGAAGATCTTTTAACAGGTGTAAACCTTTCTTCTGAAAATGGTTGTAAATTACCGATAAATTCAACTCTTTTAGATTGAGGGCTGGCCGATTTTTTTTTTTTTTTTTTTTTTTTTTTCCTTCTTCCCTTCCCCCGCCCTTCTTGGGAACCAGGAATAAATTTCCAAAGAATCGCACCTCCTTCCTTGAGGACCGCTCTATGGCTCCTTTCCAAAGTAGATCTGCAATCTCTTCGTCCACCAGCGCTCCCTCCTCCGCTGTGAAGATCAACGGCGGGGAAAAGGAGCGCTGAACGGGAATCGAGATGAAATTTATGATGAAACCCTGTACTGTGTGTAACACCCATGCGTCGGACGCGATCTCTTGCCATTGTCGAAGACATGTGGATAAACAGCCCCCCACTTGCACATTCATGTGATGAATCAGAGAACGCAATACCTGGAGATCTGTACCGGACGTTGCGTCCTCCTCGATAGCCTCTGAAGCCTCTTGCACGCCAGGGTCGGGAACGGGAGGGAAAAAAATTTGAGACTCTTGTCTCTGATTGTGATGCGTCATATGCCACGGAACCTGTGAATTGGCGGGAGAAACCTGCTCTTACACGGCCGGCAGCGCGACCCCTGTCGGCCCGTGCAAAAAAACCTGAACACCTTTATGGAAGTAGTGACTTTCTCCATTGTAGTGAAAACCCAGGGCCAAATAACATTCCTTGGGCCTTAACCCCAAGCTCATTATCCACAACTGCCGCCAGTTGCGAGTCCATTTTAAGCAAAATGCATTTGCGTCTCTCCGTAGCCAGAGCTGTATTAGTTTCGTGGGCAATACAAATAGCTCTCTGGACCCAATTGGTAACCTCATAAGAGTTGAGGGTAGTGTCCTGTTCGGCCACATCTAAAAGTTTGGCCAAAGGACCCATCGTGTCCAGGAGTTTATCCTGACAATTTTTGAAAGTCAGGTCTATGCCTCTATTCTGGGACCATCCTTTTGTCTCCACAAATTTTATAAATTTTTTGTCCACATCCGAGGTCAAGCACGTTTTCCCTACTGTAGTAGGTCGGGGACGCTCCGCTCTCATCCTGGTTCTGGAAGCCTTATCAAGAGGCCTGCGCACACGCGCATCGATCCATGCCGCCACGTGTGGGGTGAGGGTCCACTCTGTGGATCTAGGGTGAGTTAAATCTTCGGGACCGAACATGGGATTCCCCTTCGGGTTGTAAATAGGCCCCCCTGTACCAGACCCCTGTAGGGGCACTAAGGTCTTATCAGCAAACTCCTCGTCAGATGCATAAACCTCTAACGCGTCTTCACCACCTTCCTCTCCAGATAAAGGGGGATTATATGGTCTACTGGAGGAGGAAGGGTGATCATCGTTATGAGAGTGGTCAGAGCGTTTACTTCGCTTGATTGAATTTGACTCAATATGATGAGTTTTGTGTGAGCGCTTTCTTGGCGTGTGTGTCCCCGGCATTGACTCACCGGGCAGTGTTACGGGGATGCCAGCCCCTCCAGCCTTGTGCTTATCTTTTTTTATCAGGCTGTTTCCCCGTGGTTAGGGGAGAATCAGAGGGCCTCACCTCGGTGAGAGAATCGCCCAAATCTTTAACCGGGAGAACCGGTGTTGCATCAAAGCTTTGAAAACTGCGGATTCTATTGAGTCTTGGATATGGGGCTCTAACCCTTTTTTATGTGTGGGGTCAGGAGGTCCTGCGGCTCTGGAGCCTGCCGAATTACCAGCCTTATCGGGAGGTTTATCCATGGGAGAGGAGCTGTCCTCCGATCCGGAGTCCCTTGCAGGGGAGGAATCCTTAGAGCTCATGCGTGAGGTAGCTTTCGATAACGGCATCTTGAGAAGTGTGAGGTAACACTAAAATGGCGGCGGGGAAAATCTACCGCGCATGCGCCCCGCCCCCTATTAACCACCGCGATCGCGGACACACTTACTGCAAATAAACCCGTAAATAAAATAACAGGAAATATCCACGTGGAAACCCCCCGCGATGCTAGTGACTAAAACGTTACTAACAGCACTCCGGTGGCCTCGGTTAGAGCCGGACGACCGGAAGAAAACCCTCTAACAAACTGGAGAAACAAAATGTTATACTTATCTTCTCCAGCAGCAAAAAAGAGGGAGAAAAGGCGGGAACAGGGATCTACTTATGGACTTTGGACTGACTCACTGGGGAAGGGGGGTTAGACTGGTCCATTGTTAGCAATATGTGTTGTTCCTTTAATGTCGTTTTTTCGACATTTATGTTTGCTGCTGTATTAAAAAGCAAGAAAGAGATTGCAATACTCGCCTCTGAGTCCTTGTATTAAAATTCAGATTACGCCCCCCCCCCCTGAAATTTTGCTCTCCAACATCCAAAAAAAAAAGCCACACACATAGACTTGTGTCCTAAAACTAAAATCAACTAGATCATTATATTTTACAATTTTTTTTTTTTTATTTTTTTTTACAATTGCACATCCTACGCATTCTGTAAATACACTATCTCTGTGTATTAAGGATGAAAATAATGCTGCCCCCCCCCAACAACAAAAAAAACCACGCAGCGTGTATGAGCGTATCACAGCGCGCCACAGCAATAAAGTTCAAACACTCATACACACCGTACATTAGAATTTTATTGCTGTGGAGCTCTGTGATACAGTAATGTGAGGTGTATATAACTGAGCTAGTAAATCAGACAACCGGGCGCCAGTGAACAACAGCGCTGCATAGTGTTAGATTTTAATTTTTATACTCATAGTTGTACTGCTAATAGGAAGTCAAACTCTCAGAATTTTATGTACCCAGCAGACCCCAGAATCTGACCTACCCGGCCAGAGGCCAGAATCTGACCTACCCGGCCAGAGGCCAGAATCTGACCTACCCGGGCAGAGGCCAGAATCTGACCTACCCGGGCAGAGGCCAGAATCTGACCTACCCGGGCAGAGGCCAGAATCTGACCTACCCGGGCAGAGGCCAGAATCTGACCTACCCGGGCAGAGGCCAGAATCTGACCTACCCGGGCAGAGGCCAGAATCTGACCTACCCGGGCAGAGGCCAGAATCTGACCTACCCGGGCAGAGGCCAGAATCTGACCTACCCGGGCAGAGGCCAGAATCTGACCTACCCGGGCAGAGGCCAGAATCTGACCTACCCGGGCAGAGGCCAGAATCTGACCTACCCGGCCAGAGGCCAGAATCTGACCTACCCGGCCAGAGGCCAGAATCTGACCTACCCGGCCAGAGGCCAGAATCTGACCTACCCGGGCAGAGGCCAGAATCTGACCTACCCGGCCGGGTTTCACATGATGTCCAGCAGTGCATCACATACCCAGCCGGGACCCGGCGAGAGAAGGGGAACTGCATATTGAAGAGGGGAGGAGCCAACCGCATCTCTCACGAGGCCTCCCCTCCTCTCTGCGGTCACATGACATGTCCTTACACAGCACGCAATGCCATGATTTTTGCAGGCTGGGAGCAGCTGCCTTTGGCCCCATAGCAATGACTGGGCCCCCATAGCAACGACTGGGCCCCCATAGCAACGACTGGGCCCCCATAGCAACGACTGGGCCCCCATAGCAACGACTGGGCCCCCATAGCAACGACTGGGCCCCCATAGCAACGACTGGCCCCCATAGCAACGACTGGGCCCCATAGCAACGACTTGGCCCCATAGCAACGACTGGGCCCCATAGCAACGACTTGGCCCCATAGCAACGACTGGGCCCGGGGCAGCTGCCCTTTTTGCCCCGCGCTAAAGACGGCCCTGCTTTAACCAGGTCTCTTAGTTACATGCAACATTACACCTCTAATGACGTCAAACCGAGCCTGCCGGAGAAGAAACAAAAGGCTATTCAAACCTTTTAATGAACCTTCAGAACAAATCAAGTCAGGCTGCATGGACAGTAGCGATGTACATTAATTACATCAAAAATATTAACGTCATGGTTAAATATTACCAGAATATAGCCTATATCCGTCACCGTATCTATAAGAGGGGTTTGGAGTCAGTCTGGGGAGCTGTGGGCGTTGGGTCTGAGTCGGATGCGGGGGGAGCTGCGGGGGTTTCAGTCGGGTGCTGTGGGGGTCTGATGCGGGCGGGGGAGCTCTGTGAGGGGTAAGAGGTTTTGTGGATCTCGGATTCTAGTTCCGGGGTGGAGGTGTTTTGGTGATGCTGAGGGATTTGTCGTGGTTTTGCCGTTGTTCGCTCTGGTCGTCTGATGAAGCGGTGTCCTTGATTCTATCCTTTTTTTTTTCTTCTTGCAGAGCGAAAGTTTCCGTTTCAGAAGTGTGAAGGTGAACGAGTTTCCGATGATAAAAGCAAGGATCCTGCAGAGGGGGAACGTTTAAATCAAGCCAGTGACGCGCCAGAGAACGGGAAAACCCCGGAGAAGACTGAAGGTGAGATTCCCGCTGGTTTCTTCCCGTCCTCCTGTAAACACAGAACCTTCCCCACAGAAACGAGATGAAGCTTCCCCCACAGAAACGAGATGAAGCTTCCCCCCCAGAAACAGATGAAGCTTCCCCCACAGAAACGAGATGAAGCTTCCCCCACAGAAACGAGATGAAGCTTCCCCCACAGAAACGATGAAGCTTCCCCCCAGAAACGAGATGAAGCTTCCCCCACAGAAACGAGATGAAGCTTCCCCCACAGAAACGAGATGAAGCTTCCCCCACAGAAACGAGATGAAGCTTCCCCCACAGAAACGAGATGAAGCTTCCCCCACAGAAACGAGATGAAGCTTCCCCCACAGAAACGAGATGAAGCTTCCCCCCACAGAAACGAGATGAAGCTTCCCCACAGAAACGAGATGAAGCTTCCCCCACAGAAACGAGATGAAGCTTCCCCCAGAAACGAGATGAAGCTTCCCCACAGAAACGAGATGAAGCTTCCCCCCCCCAAACGAGATGAAGCTTCCCCCCCAGAGAACGAGATGAAGCTTCCCCACAGAAACGAGATGAAGCTTCCCCACAAACGAGATGCTTCCCCCCCACAGAAACGAGATGAAGCTTCCCCCACAGAAACGAGATGAAGCTTCCCCACAGAAACGAGATGAAGCTTCCCCCACAGAAACGATGAAGCTTCCCCCACAGAAACGAGATGAGGCTTCCCCACAGAAACGAGATGAAGCTTCCCCACAGAAACGAGATGAAGCTTCCCCCACAGAAACGAGATGAGGCTTCCCCACAGAAACGAGATGAAGCTTCCCCACAGAAACGAGATGAAGCTTCCCCACAGAAACGAGATGAAGCTTCCCCACAGAAACGAGATGAAGCTTCCCCCACAGAAACGAGATGAAGCTTCCCCACAGAAACGAGATGAAGCTTCCCCACAGAAACGAGATGAGGCTTCCCCCACAGAAACGAGATGAAGCTTCCCCCACAGAAACGAGATGAAGCTTCCCCACAGAAACGAGATGAAGCTTCCCCACAGAAACGAGATGAGGCTTCCCCCACAGAAACGAGATGAAGCTTCCCCACAGAACGAGATGAAGCTTCCCCACAGAAACGAGATGAAGCTTCCCCCACAGAACGAGATGAAGCTTCCCCCCACAAAACGAGATGAAGCTTCCCCCCAAGAAAGATGAAGCTTCCCCACAGAAACGAGAAAGCTTCCCCCACAGAAACGAGATGAAGCTTCCCCACAGAAACGAGATGAAGCTTCCCCACAGAAACGAGATGAAGCTCCCCCACAGAAACGAGATGAAGCTTCCCCCACAGAAACGAGATGAAGCTTCCCCCCACAGAAACGAGATGAAGCTTCCCCCACAGAAACGAGATGAAGCTTCCCCCCACAGAAACGAGATGAAGCTTCCCCCACAGAAACGAGATGAAGCTTCCTCCCACAGAAACGAGATGAAGCTTCCTCCCACAGAAACGAGATGAAGCTTCCTCCACAGAAACGATGAAGCTTCCTCCCACGAGATGACTCCTCCCACAGAACGAGATGAAGCTTCCCCCACAGAAACGAGATGAAGCTTCCCCCACAGAAACGAGATGAAGCTTCCCCCACAGAAACGAGATGAAGCTTCCCCCACAGAAACGAGATGAAGCTTTGCGGCTTTTCTTCTCCGGCTGTCACCGCTTTCCCGCTCTGTGTGTTGGCGTCTGGTGCCAGCCAGAGTTCGAGTGGGGGTCTGTCCGCTCCCCTCCTATTGCTGCAGACACTGTTTAGGTGATCACATAATTTCCTCGTTTTATCCTCGTGTTTTGTTACCATGGATTTCCCGCAGTGAAGGCGGCTGGGACCTCTTACCGCTCGCTGATAGAGCTGCAGTGTGATTCGTTTATCCCTCCGTGTTCTCGATGATGGAGCCGCAGTGTGGCTCGTTTATCCCCCCCCTGTTCTTCCGTGATGGAGCCGCAGTGTGGCTTGTTTATCCCTCCATGTTCTCGCTGATGGAGCCGCAGTGTGGCTCGTTTATCCCTCCATGTTCTCGCTGATGGAGCCGCAGTGTGGCTCGTTTCCCCCCCCGTGTTCTCGGTGATGGAGTCACAGCGTTGCTCGTTTATGCCTCTGTGCTCTCAATGATGGAGCCGCAGTTTGGCTCGTTTACCCCCCCCCCCCGTGTTCTCGGTGGTGGAGCCGCAGTGTGACTCGTTTATCCCCCCCCCCCGTGTTCTCGGTGGTGGAGCTGCAGTGTGGCTCGTTTATCCCCCCCCCCGTGTTCTCGGTGGTGGAGCCGCAGTGTGACTCGTTTATCCCTCCGTGTTCTCGGTGATGGAGCCGCAATGTGACTAGTTTATCCCTCCGTGTTCTCGGTGATGGAGCCGCAGTGTGGCGCCTTTATCCCCCCCCCCCGTGTTCTCTGTGGGAATGAGCAGACACTGTGCCTAGTTTTCAAAAATTTTTACTTTTTATAGCAGCACCAACGCGGTCTGTCAGTCAGAGCGCCAGGAATTCTCACCCTGTCCATACAAAACCATTTTAGGGCTGTCATCGCACACTGCCCTAAACCGCAGGGTGTGTGTCTTCACCCTATTCGTGTCACGCCAGAAATCCACGTCACGCCAGAAATCCACACCGCGATAACCCTCCCACACCACATCCTGTCACCTGTTCAGCTCGGTAAGGGTCACCTTAAGTACTGGAGGACCTGCATGTTTTGCACCTTTTAAACGCCCACCAGCCATGGCCGAGCACTGAGGGTTAATATCTTACAGGAAACACTGACTGCTGTGGCAAAGACTCGGTTAACAGGCAGGCGGCCATAGTGTCAGTGGAGGGTTAATACCTGATTTGTGTTCACATTGTCAGGTTTAACAGTCTTGCAGAATCCTACAGTGACGTTTACGCGGGCCCGCGCGCGGCCGCGTTTGCTCGTGCCTGCGCGCCTCGCGGCCACGTTTACACGGGCCTGTCAATGCTGTCTGGAGAAAATGGGAAGGGGATGTCAGGGAAAGCGATGACTAGGACAAAAACAGGGATGGGGTGCAAAGGGGAGTGTAACAGATCTCTGTACCCCTCAGTCACATCTGCCAATGCCGCTTCCTTGCAGGACCCTCCGTGTTCTCCCCAGGCAGACTCTCGTTGAAGTGGTAGAGGCCAAAACAGTGATTGAATTTAAGCAGGCATGGGATAGGCATAAGGCTATCCTAAACAAAAGATAAATCCAGGTAAAGTATCCATGTAATTGGGCGACTAGATGGGCCGAAAGCTTCTTATCTGCCCACATTTTGTGTTTTTCTATGTTTCTATACCCAAAACCTCCCTTAGAAAATGTGAGTTCCCATGTTCTTTTGTTCTGATGTTATTGTTCTTCTGCTTCATGTCATCTGGGACATAATTAGACTTGGTCAGATAATGTGATAAACATTTGCTCAACATTCCTATACAAGACAGGACAGTGACAGTTGTGGATGGTAAACGGGATTACAGTCTAAAACCGCTAATGGGGCAGTGTTTGCCTGTTTTAACAAAGACCACTTAAATATACACAGATATTAACACATCCCTATCAGCAGATATCAACAGATACACATGGAACATAATGATGGAGAATAACATTACTCACACCGTAACACTGGTTACACAAACATGCTGCATCCTACAGGCACAGGGTAACTTCAACACGGGAGAGGGCAGGGAAATAATATAGAACCTCAGGCCTGCACCTCCCAAATACATCTCCAAGTCCATGAACCCAAAGTCCAAAGTGACGCATTTCATATCCCCCCCCCCTTCCAGATCAGCCGGGCACGTGTGATCCTTAACGGATCTCTTTCCACTGACGAGACCTCTCACCCTGTCCCTTTGCTGTGCATCTGTCGAGTTCCAAAAAGGCCAAAAGCCGTCTGTAGGGTCTGATGGTCGCAGCAGGGTTCCCCTGGTCCCTGACTCATAGAGAGGCAAGACACCCCCTTATCCAGTTTGTCCAAATATTCACCACAGTGGTGTGCGCCAGGTAACGGGCCATTACATTCCATAGAGACAGAATGTGTGTTAGTTGGCACACAGGGCCTCCTCCCCACATCTTTCTCCTGGGTATTTCTGCAGGACCAGAACCCAGTCAGCATTTACAGTCCCTCCTTCTGCTTATGAACCCCTTCAATATATTCAAGAGCCCCCCCCCCATGGCAATCCCCTCAATTCTCAAGGGGTGCAATTCTTCCTGGGACCAAGAACTCAGTAGCCTCTCGGGTCACAGGGAGACATAATGGGAGCGGGTGGGGGGCAGGGGTGCGGTATATAGTTGGGGTCTGTGGTGGTGAGTCGGGGTGCAACTTGGAGCATTGATAATAACGCTGCGTTTCCTCCCCAGGTGAATGAACGGCGCGGCACGTGAGATGTGGAATCTGAACCCGCGACAATTTGTGCAGCTACAGGGACCATGAACAATATAAACAAAGACAAAAATCTGAATGTGCAAGACGGACTGGAGCAGGACTCGCAATGTGTGTGTGTCACTTAATGGCGCTGCCGGAAATACCAGGGATTTACATCTCAGACTCTGACTTTCTGATGGAGATTAGAGGCCACAGCCTCACACTTTACATCGACCGAAAGGGAAGCGGCGCTCGCACCTCCATCCTGTGCGGGGTCTGAGGGGGGGGGGGGAGTGGCGCTCTCACCTCCATCCTGTGCGGGGTCTGAGGGGGGGGGGGTGGCGCTCTCACCTCCATCCTGTGCGGGGTCTGAGGGGGGGGAAGCGGCGCTCTCACCTCCATCCTGTGCGGGGTCTGAGGGGGGGAAGCGGCGCTCGCACCTCCATCCTGTGCGGGGTCTGAGGGGGGAAGCGGCGCTCTCACCTCCATCCTGTGCGGGGTCTGAGGGGGGGGGGAGTGGCGCTCTCACCTCCATCCTGTGCGGGGTCTGAGGGGGGGAGTGGCGCTCTCACCTCCATCCTGTGCGGGGTCTGAGGGGGGAAGCGGCGCTCGCACCTCCATCCTGTGCGGGGTCTGAGGGGGGAAGCGGCGCTCTCACCTCCATCCTGTGCGGGGTCTGAGGGGGGGGGGAGTGGCGCTCTCACCTCCATCCTGTGCGGGGTCTGAGGGGGGAGGAGTGGCGCTCTCACCTCCATCCTGTGCGGGGTCTGAGGGGGGGGGGAGCGGCGCTCGCACCTCCATCCTGTGCGGGGTCTGAGGGGGGGAAGCGGCGCTCGCACCTCCATCCTGTGCGGGGTCTGAGGGGGGAGCGGCGCTCTCACCTCCATCCTGTGCGGGGTCTGAGGGGGGGGGAGCGGCGCTCGCACCTCCATCCTGTGCGGGGTCTGAGGGGGGGGGAGCGGCGCTCGCACCTCCATCCTGTGCGGGGTCTGAGGGGGGGGGGAGTGGCGCTCTCACCTCCATCCTGTGCGGGGTCTGAGGGGGGGGGCGGCGCTCGCACCTCCATCCTGTGCGGGGTCTGAGGGGGGAAGCGGCGCTCTCACCTCCATCCTGTGCGGGGTCTGAGGGGGGGGAGTGGCGCTCTCACCTCCATCCTGTGCGGGGTCTGAGGGGGGGGGGAGTGGCGCTCTCACCTCCATCCTGTGCGGGGTCTGAGGGGGGGGAGTGGCGCTCTCACCTCCATCCTGTGCGGGGTCTGAGGGGGGGGGGAGTGGCGCTCTCACCTCCATCCTGTGCGGGGTCTGAGGGGGGGAAGCGGCGCTCGCACCTCCATCCTGTGCGGGGTCTGAGGGGGGAGCGGCGCTCTCACCTCCATCCTGTGCGGGGTCTGAGGGGGGAAGCGGCGCTCGCACCTCCATCCTGTGCGGGGTCTGAGGGGGGAAGCGGCGCTCTCACCTCCATCCTGTGCGGGGTCTGAGGGGGGGGAAGCGGCGCTCGCACCTCCATCCTGTGCGGGGTCTGAGGGGGGGAAGCGGCGCTCTCACCTCCATCCTGTGCGGGGTCTGAGGGGGGGGGGGAGTGGCGCTCGCACCTCCATCCTGTGCGGGGTCTGAGGGGGGGGAGCGGCGCTCGCACCTCCATCCTGTGTGGGGTCTGAGGGGGAAGCGGCGCTCGCACCTCCATCCTGTGCGGGGTCTGAGGGGGGGAAGTGGCACTTGGGCTTCTCATGCGGGGTGAGAAGTTTTGCATTCCTGAAGACCTTAGACAGTGTATCTGAAAACGTGCCGCGGGTTGTGCCGCAGGTTCTGCCCTGTGCCGCGGGTTCTGCTGTCGGAGTTGCTGGCTGCATGTACACAGAGTTTTATTGTAAATATCTTCTATGAGGCCGGGCTATTGGTTTATAGTTGAAGAATCTCCCCTTAGTGTGTGTGTGTGTGTGTGTGTGTGTGTGTGTACACCTCATTCCTTTCCACCGGGTGAATTCCCCACCCCCATCACGTTGTGTATTCTGTAATGAAGGAGCCGGAATCTTCCGTCACTTGTGACGTTTTAATTTATTGATGCTCCCTGGTTCTGCTTTCTCATACAGACAATATGCAGCGGGCCCGGATCCTGAGGGGTGCGCGTGTGTCTCGGCTTACCTGCCCCGCGGATAGGAAGGCACAGGAGGCGGGGCATAACCTGCACTCCCCTCCCTGTTTAAGGTGATACTAAGTTACAGGATGTTTTTATATTGTGGAATGAGGTGAGATTAAATCCTGGCTGACCCCCGCGTGTATGGGGGGGGGGGGTGTTACCGCACGCCGCGTGCTGGAAGCAGAAAAGACCTATACCATAACCATGCTGGGAGCTCCGCCCAAACCAGGAAGTGACTCAGCCAATCAGGATCATTTTACAGGGAACTGAGCCCAGCAGTGGTTTCTGGGATTCGTAGTTCAGCAGTTGCCGCGGGCTAGTGATATGAGGTTTCTGGGTGCTGCGCTCCTCCTTTACGATCGCTCGGCGTGAGGACCAGCAGCTCAGCGGTGATTCCGGTCACTCTATAAGCCCTGTATGTGACGTGGCCGGTTTCTCCCAGATGATGGAAGCCCCCGCCAGCGTGTAATAATCTCCCCTGTGCGTGTCCTAATACACCGACTGGCGCAGTCACAGCCTCGCCCTCACCTAAGACACACTCTGCGCCCCTTGGATGCCAGCCTCCTACCCAGAGACCACGGCTGATTGAGTGACGGCAACTCCCAGGCAGTAAAGGGTTAAATCAGTGTCCGTCCTGCTCAGGCCGCGGCTGTGTCTGTTATCCGGCGTCCGTCCTGCTCAGGCCGCGGCTGTGTCTGTTATCCGGCGTCCGTCCTGCTCAGGCCGCGGCTGTGTCTGTTATCCGGCGTCCGTCCTGCTCAGGCCGCGGCTGTGTCTGTTATCCGGCGTCCGTCCTGCTCAGGCCGCGGCTGTGCTTTTGTCTTGTCCAGACATCCTGGTGCTAAAGATTGCTTTTTTGTGTGAATGTGTGCGTGCCTGTGCGCTGGTTTTATCATTACCCTATTTCTGAGATGCCCCCCTCACCGTATAAACGCCTCTGATCTCAGGGTGTGTCTCTAGTCACGCAGTACACCTCCTGATCACGGGGTGCGCCTCAGGGTCGCTGACGTCTTCAGGTTCTAAGAGGCTCCCGTTTTCACATCTTATAGGAGGAAAAGGTGCGTCTTGGAATCGGGAAACGGGGTGTTTGTACTTTTGTTGAAGTATTATTGGGGGGGTAGGGGCGCAGCGTGTGCCCGGCAGCTGGTTTCAGGGTCTCTGCTTCTCGGGGTCACCTCCCTGCCAGGGCAACCAGCTGCCAGTCTGAAAACTGGTCCCTTGAATGAGTCTGAGAAAGAAAGGGACGGGTGCAGAGCCGGCTGGTTCTGGCGCTTCGGGCGACACCGCGCTGTTACTGCTCTCGTTTTATATGAAGGAACATGTTGTTGTGATCAATACACGTCAGTTTGTACCTGTCAGCGTCTCGCTGTGTGTTTATTGCCGCCTGCGTGCTCTGTGTTCCACCATGCGCTGCGATCCGGTGCGTCATACCTGTGAGCTGTATCAGCAGTCCTGCCTGCAGGCTCCGCCCATTACACCTGAACATCACGGAGCATAAACCTGCTGTTACGCCTCGCGCTGTGATTCGGCTTGGATAGAGTCACCTGGTACAGCAAACCCCCCCCCCCATTCCTTAATGATCCCATTTCCCCTCAGACCAGGAAGCTATTACTTTAATTCCATCCAGACCTTCTATTAAATCATCTGGCAGCGATTTTCCACCAGAAAACTCCACGTTATCACTGCTCCCCCTGTGAAGCTCCATTCCCTCTGCTTTAGGGGAAATCTCCTTTCTTCCAGTCACTGGAGACAGCCCCTCATCCAGTGCTGATACGGAGAGTTATTATACAGGCGAGATGCCCTTAACCTAATGTGAATAAAGCTCATTTCACGCATATCTGAGTATTTGGACGTGTGCCCACAATGCCAGTGTAACCGTGGGTATACCCAGGCGTCTCTCGCCCCTCCTCCTGCCTGTATGTTTTGTTTACATGGAAATATACTGAAAAGGAATCGTTAATAGAGGGAGTTGTGGCCGGGTATTGGTCATGGCTCTGGGGTGCAGGTAGAGCCTGGGTACGGGGTGCCTGGCAACGATGGGCAGGATCCGGTGAATAAACATGAGGTTTATTTACACAGGAATCCTCAGCTCAGGCGGGCACAAAGCACACAGACAACGTGCGGGTGTGTGGCAGCAGCATGATGTAATTTGCTGGAGGTTTCCGGGTGTTCAACCCACCTTGAGCCAAATGACGTCAGAGTTTTGGCCCATTGGTCATAGGTCATTGCTACATCCAGTTCTTTTGCCCCTGCTCCTGGAATGCTGAGCTCTATTGGTCGCCTCTTGTAGAAGCTGATACGATAGTGCACAGGAGGAAGGTCCAAGGTATCATTGAGGTATCTGTGCCCCCCCCCCCCAGGACCAGAGGCGAGTCCAAGACCAGAGGCGAAATTCTATTTTACAGCAATGGGTGGCACAAAGAGGCCAAGGCAACTGAATTCAGCGCTGAGCAAACAGCTGGCCGTTCATGCCTCATAAATCCAGACATTAGACCAGGCCGCGCTCCATTAGGGGAGCTTGAGGTACACTGGAAATTAAGAGAACCGACGATCATGGCAAGGTTGTTCTCAACCTCCACCACAACCCCTCCCACGTGTCACTGCCGCTATATCTCATAGGACGTCCTCAGGACGAAGACAGGGAATAACCTGTTGGGGTCTGCCTTCCACTATCCAACCACTGCTTATCCCAATCAAGAGACACCCTGTCCAACAAATGCGCTGAGGAGTAGTGTGGTCTGGGAAGTTGGATTATCCAGGTCGTGGGGCATAACGGTAATTTTGAGGTCCTTCATCTCCCCAGCCATGATAGGTGTAAAGGATTTTACAAGTTATCCAAAATATAAAAAATTGGAATATGCAATTAAGCCACCTGTCCCAACCCCCCCTGTGCCTGCTAAATCCTGCTCTGCTGTTTGGGAGACCCTACCCGGCTATGCCCCTGACGAAAATTCTTTAAACCTGCTTCTAATGGTATATTGTTGTCACCTTTATATGGAAGAAGTGCTATAATCACTTGTACACATGGCAGTCTCTGGTTATGACCTCAACTCCTCCCATCTTGGATGTAGGTTATATATATTCCTGAGTGTTGATGAATACAATTTGAATTTGAAGGACATAGCAGGTTGTCTGTGTCTCATTTTGCACAAGTGCACGCTAGGGCTGTGCAATTAATTGCAATCGCAATCGAATCGCGATTTCCGACCCTGCAATTTCTAAATCGCATAAGGCTGCAATTTTCAGCTCCCTGTTAACTTCCGGCAGCATGGTGCTTTGGGCGCTCGCAGGGGGAACCACGTGACGAGCCACGTTCTTGTGGCTCGTCACATGGTTCCCCCAGGCGAGCGCCCATGCTCCATGCCGCCAGAAGTTAACAGGGAGCCGAACACGTGGCGCACAGAGGTGAGCTGGGGCATTATCCATGTGCTGGGCATATCCATGTGCTGGCAGTATATCCATGTGCTGGGCAGTATTATCCATGTGCTGGGGCAGTATATCCATGTGCTGGGCAGTATATCCATGTGCTGGGGCAGTATATCCATGTGCTGGGGCAGTATATCCATGTGCTGGGGCAGTATATCCATGTGCTGGGGCAGTATATCCATGTGCTGGGGCAGTATTTCCATGTGCTGGGGCAGTATTATCCATGTGCTGGGCAGTATAACCATGTGCTGGGCAGTATACCATGTGCTGGGGCAGTATAAAACCATGGCTGGCAGTATATCCATGTGCTGGGGCAGTATATCCATGTGCTGGGGCAGTATATCCATGTGCTGGGGCAGTATATCCATGTGCTGGGGCAGTATATCCATGTGCTGGGGCAGTATGTCCATGTGCTGGGGCAGTATGTCCATGTGCGGGCAGTATGTCCATGTGCTGGGGCAGTATGTCCATGTGCTGGGGCAGTATGTCCATGTGCTGGGCAGTATGTCATGTGCTGGAGCAGTATGCCATGTGCTGGGGCAGTATCCATGTGCTGGGGCAGTATCCATGTGCTGGGGCAGTATATCATGTGCTTGGCAGTATATCCATGTGCTGGGGCAGTATATCCATGTGCTGGGGCAGTATATCATGTGCTGGGGCAGTATATCCATGTGCTGGGGCAGTATATCCATTGCTGGGCAGTATATCCATGTGCTGGGGCAGTATATCCATGTGCTGGGGCAGTATATCCATGTGCTGGGGCAGTATATCCATGAGCT
Organism: Leptobrachium leishanense; assembly: GCA_009667805.1. Lineage (NCBI taxonomy): Eukaryota > Metazoa > Chordata > Amphibia > Anura > Megophryidae > Leptobrachium > Leptobrachium leishanense. Next base: position 77,870,638 of record CM019064.1, on the reverse strand, counting down.
GGGGCAGTATATCCATGAGCTGAATACTGAATACATTTAGAATGTATGTAGCATGTTTGAAAAAGCAAAAACAATTGGCTAAATCGCAAATAAAATCGCAATCGCAATATTCATTCAAGAAATCGCAATATGATTATTTTGTCAATATTGCACAGCCCTAGTGCACGCTCATCAATGTCTGGGTACAGCAAATCCTGACCTGTAATGGAGATGGGGGGGGGGCACATGGAGACCGGAGAGGAGAACCGTTCAGCTCTAACAGAATGGTGTCAGAAGTGGGATCACTTGCTCAGGTAAGATGAGCCTACTTTGTGCTCCATTACCTGTGTACTGTGATCCCGAACTCTATGCATCCAAACTCTCTCTAGTTTTAATGCCTCCAAACTCTCTCTGTTGCCTCTAACTTCTCTGTCATCTAGTCTCTATCATGGAAAGTGTCCTCTATGTGGTATATTGGATCATGTGGTATATTTGATCAGGGCTTAAGAAATTTGAAGTGAAGAGCCAGTTTTTTCTTACTGTAAATAAGTGAATGATAGTCTCCAGTCTCTGCTTCCCTGACTGCTATTACAGTTTGAAATGTATGAAGTTCTTAAGATCCTCAAAGTTATTAGTAGGGTGACCATTCGTACCCAAAGCGTAAATAATGGTCTCTGTATGCAGCGCTCTGTATAAAATGGTCTCTGTATAAGGTGCTTGGCACATTTCTGGCAATATAACCTGCTTTTCTTAATGCTTTATATACTGTGTTTGTTCTCAAGTCTGCATGCTGTGCTCTCTGCACACTCTATACTGCGTCTACACACTGCCTCTGTTCTGTGTAAGACACTCTCCACTCGGTATTATGTGCTTTATCAAAGTTTGAGACAAAAGCTGAGAGGCATAACTGTAAACCTGTGCTGTGCATCTGTACCAGTGTCATTTCCAAGTGGCATCTTAAGTGGACGTTCAGAGTTGATTCCTGGAGTTGCGGGACTGGAGGAAGGAACTGCAAAACTGCAAGGCCCACTTTTTACTCTGGTAAACTCACGTCTATATCATGCTTTCTCTCACGCTTCTGCTCTTTACTTCTACCTTTCTCCTTAAATGGAACTCCTGCCCCTCTACCACCGACCCCTACACGATCTGCATCTCTCCCTCCCTCCCTCTCGTCCCACATGATGGCCTCGCATGAGCTCCTTTGTTTACTCAGAACATGGTCTCCCTCTAACTCTCGTGCTGCCAATCACTCACACAAATCCCATTCCCACCTTCTCTTTCTCACCCTCCTGCTGTTACTCTATTCAGGTGACATATCCCCTAACCCTGGCCCCACAACACATCCAATACTTCCCTCTCATCCTATCTCCATCGCACATAAATCACCTCCCTGCAAGCCCAGCAACCTCATTCCCATCATCCCTCAGTGCCTGTCCTCTTTCTCCTGCCCCCTCTGGAACGCTCGCTCTGTGTGCAACAAACTCACAGCCGTCCATGACCTCTTCCTTTCAAACTCATTCAACCTCCTAGCTTTAACTGAAACCTGGCTAACTCCCTCTGACACGGCCTCCGTTGCTGCTCTCTCACATGGCGGTCTACACTTGAGCCATACCCCCAGACCGGGTGAGAGAAATGGTGGCGGGGTCGAACTCCTGCTCTCTCCCACCTGCACCTACCAGCATCTCCCTCCACCCCCATCCCTCTCCTTCTCCTCCTTCGAGACACACTGCATCCGCCTGTTCTCTTCTCTGGCCCTCAGGGTGGCAGTCATCTACCGCCCACCGGGACCAACCTCCCAGTTCTTTGACCACTTTGCTACCTGGCTTTCTCAATTCCTGTCTTCTAATCTTCCATGCCTAATTCTCGGGGACTTCAACATTCCCATTGACGATCCTTCCGCTCCTGCTGCCTCCAAACTTCTTTCACTCACGTCCTCCCTTGGACTCACACAATCCTCCCTCCTCCCTACCCACCGCGATGGTCACGTTATTGACCTGGTCTTTTCCAACCTCTGCTCCATTTCTGAGTTCAAATGTCGCCCTTTCCCCATCTCTGACCACCACCTTCTCTCTTTCAACCTATCTGGACTTCCTAAACACCCTGCTCCCCCACCCCGCACACACACTCGCAGAAATCTACATGCTGTGGACCCCCATCAATTCTCCAACCTACTTCACCACCTCCCTCATACCTCATCCTTCACCTGCCCTGATGCTGCCACTAATCACTACAACACTACGCTTATATCTGCTCTAGACACTCTTGCTCCTCTTCGACTCTGTAAGGCCACACACCGCCAGCTTCAGCCCTGGCACACCCTCCAGACTCGCTACCTGCAAAGATGCTCCCGCACCGCAGAGCGTGCCTGGAGGAAATCCCGCTCTGAAGCTGATTTTGTTCACTTCAAGTTTATTCTCCGGTCATACACCTCTGCCCTCCACTTGGCCAAACAATCCTTCTTCTCATCTCTTATATCTACGCTGTCCTCCAACCCTAAACGGCTCTGGTCCACCTTCAACACCCTCCTCTACCCACCTGCACCTCCCCCCTCAGCTGCCTTCAGCGCTCAAGACCTGGCAGACTACTTCCTCAGTAAAACTTTATCAGAAGCAACATCCCAACACAAGATAGTTATCTGCCACCTCCACTCCCACAGGTCCCCTCTGCCACCCTCTGCCGCTTCCTCCCAGCCACTGAGGAGGAAGTCAATTCCTTATTGTCCTCCTCACATCTCACCACGTGCCCTCTCGACCCCATTCCCTCACATCTAATTCCTCCCCTCTCCTCCCTCACCCCTGCTCTCACACACATCTTCAACCTATCTCTCTCCACTGGCTCCTTCCCATCCACCTTCAAACACGCGCTAGTTACCCCTTTACTAAAGAAACCATCCCTAGACCCCAACTCTCCATCCAACTACCGCCCTGTATCCCTGCTTCCCTTCACATCAAAGCTCTTAGAAAAACTAGTCTTCAACCGCCTCTCCCTCTTCCTGTCCTCCAATTCCCTACTTGACCCCCTGCAATCTGGCTTCCGTCCCCTACACTCAACTGAAACTACCCTCACCAAAGTCACCAACGACCTCCTAACTGCTAAAAAACACGGCCACTATTCTATTCTCATCCTGCTTGACCTCTCGGCTGCTTTTGACACTGTTGACCACCCCCTCCTTCTACAGACCCTCAACTCTCTGGGTCTCGGTGACACTGCACTTGCTTGGGTTGACTCCTATTTATCCAACAGGTCCTTCTGTGTGTCCTTTGCTGGTAACTCCTCTTCATTGCCTCTATCTGTTGGTGTACCTCAAGGCTCTGTCCTTGGTACTCTGCTCTTTTCCATCTACACCTCCTCCCTGGGCAAAATCATCAACAGCTTTGGCTTTAATTACCACCTCTACGCTGATAACACTCAGATCTACCTCTCTACCCCTGTTCTCTCTCCCCCTGTCCTCTCAAAAGTCAGTGACTGTTTATCTGGCATCTCCTCCTGGATGGCCTCCCACCACCTAAAGATCAACATGTCAAAGACTGAGCTCCTACTTATTCCTCCCTCCAATGCCTCCCCACCTCCTGACTTCTCTATCACGGTGGAGGGTATCACCATCTCCCCATCAAACCAAGTTCGCTGTCTTGGGGTTACACTTGACTCTGCTCTTTCCTTCATCCCCCACATCCAGTCTCTTTCCTCCTCCTGCCGATACCAACTGCGTAATATTTCCAGAATTCGGCCATTTCTTACCGCTGTCACCACAAAACAACTCATACACGCCCTGGTAATCTCCCGACTCGACTATTGCAATAATCTCTTCTCTGGCCTCCCTCTGTCCCGCCTCTCCCCCTACAATCCATCCTGAACGCCTCCGCCAGGCTAATTCACCTCACCCGCCGCTCTGTCTCTGCCGCTCCCCTCTGCGAGTCCCTTCACTGGCTCCCCATCCACTGCAGAATTAAGTTCAAAATCCTTATCCTTACCTACAAAACCCTCACTAACTCAGCGCCCCACTACCTGTCCTCACTAATCACCAAATACACCCCAGCCCGCTCCCTAAGGTCAAACAGTGACCTGCGCCTAGCTTCTCCCCGCATCACCTCTTCCCATGATAGACTGCAGGATTTCTCACGCGCAGCCCCCACTCTCTGGAACGCTCTCCCTCGTACTGTCAGACTTTCCCCTAACTTCTCTTCCTTCAAACGCTCCCTGAAAACATTCCTATTTAGGGAAGTCGACCACCCAACTCACTGACACAACCATCAATCACTCTCACCTTACAGTCCTCTCCTCCTGTTTCCAACCCCAACCCTCCTAGATTGTGAGTTCCTACGGGAATAGGGCCCTCATCTCCTCCTGTACTGTTTGTCAAATGTTGTTCAATGTATTGTAACCCTGTCTATACTGTGCTTATTGTACAGTGCTGCGGAATATGCTGGCGCTTTATTATTATTCTTATAATCTGTAAAGATAAACATCAGGGCTACATAAAAGGCTTGCTGTGCTTTAAAGAAAAGGAAAAAAAAAGGATATACTCTGGGTCAGCTTCTGTGTCACAGGGAAGCATTGAAGTTTCTGTGCAGAGGATAAAAGGGTGAAATAGAGTGTAAGCTCTGAGGTTTATGTAGTGGCCATGCAAACAGATTTAGAAACTAACCATTTTAAATTTGTAACTGCCATTAACCCCTAACATACAAGAGATGCAGTGTGAGTGTGGCGCCACTAAATGTCTCTACTAGCCAACAGAGAATAGTTGAACACAATCGTTAAGTGTATGAAGATGATTAAAATTAATCAGTTGGAAGATGAAGGTATGATGATTGCCACTAATGTCTACAGAGAGAGCATACTGCTGCGTCTAATTAGGAAGCAATTACACTCTTCAACACATAATATAGTGTACAATAATCTATAAAGGTGGTGTTAATAATATTAAATCAATATGCACAATAAAAGTGGCAAATGTAATTAAAAGTGCTGTGAATTCCAATAACAGTAATGAAACCACAATACAATAACATGCACCTGGGCGGTGTAAAATGGTACAAGGTGGAAGTGCAAAATTGCAAGAATAAGAGTGACAACGTGACTGCAGATAATGGTGTGTTCTAACAGTCAGACATAACGTTCTCAGATAAAGGGTAAATCGCCTATAATAAGTTAATTAATTAAAGTGCTGAAGTACCCCTAATAAAATACTATAAAGTGCTGATAGTATCTTTAAAATAGTCCTACTGACTACTAAATGTGTACCAATAATTACAACTCAAACCCAATCGGGTGAAACAAATAAGCTTAATTAAAACCAATTAGACATCCAGAGTGCATGATCCAAAATGTGTTATAGTGCAAAACATTAACCACTTCAATGCTAAGGACGCGCTCAGCGCGTCCTCAGCATTACCGCTGGTGTGCTGAGGACGCGCTGAGCGCGTCCTCACATTGGGGTCAGCGTTCGGCCTGGTTCCGGCCAATCGCTGGCCCCTCCGGTGCGGGCTGACATCCTGGATGTCAGCCGGCATCCGGACCAGCAGCCGCCATTATTAGGTGTCATCGCGGGGGCGTGATGACACCTAATTCAGGCGCGCCCCCCCCCCCCCCGCATGTGCGGAGGAGGCGCCTGAAAGGGAGGGGGGGGAGGTCCTTCGGACCTCTCTCCCTCCCGATCGGCGGCGCACAGGGGGTTAACCCAGGCATCATTTGGAAGGGCACAGCCTGCCCTTCCAAATGATGCCTGGCATTAACCCCTGGGGAGCTGGATCGCAAATCGGCGCTGAAAAGCGCCGATTCGCGATCCTTCCCGGGAGCTGGCCGACATCTTGGATGTCGGCCAAGCCTCCGGGAACTCCCCCAGAGGACTGGCGTCATCGTGCGTAGCACGATGACGCCAGTCCTACAGTTAACCCCTAACTGCCACCAACTGTGGAGATAGGGAGTTCAATGAACTCCCTATCTCCCGATCCGTGGCAGCTAGGGGTTAAATTTTGATATCGTTGGATCGGCCAGAGCATGGCCGTTCCAACGATACCAAACATGAAAGTTAAAAATGTTGTAAAAAAAAAAAAAAAAAAAAAAAAAAATTAAAAAAAAAAAAAAATAAAAAAAAAAATAAACACTTTTTTTTCTTTGGGTTTGTTAATGCAGCAATATTGTTCCCATTTCAATTATAATGTGAACAATGATGCTGCACTAACGATTTTTGTATGCGGTGCGTTTGTTAAAAATAGTGTCATTTTCCCCAAAAAAAAATGTAACGAGTCCCCATCTCTAATTTTTTTAACAAGCGCACCCCATACAAAATATAACCGCAATTGCTCGCATGTTAAAATGTGGAAAAAAACACTTTACACGTTGTAAATTATTGAAAATACATATTTTATTGCATTTTTTGTTATAATATACAGACATGACATAACGTATACATATAATAATGACATATTATGAATCTACCGAGTCTGACGGAAAGAACGATATATAATATGTCTGGGTCATATACTAAAATAAGCCTTCAAAACACGTTTAAACATGATGCGCAAAACAGGTAAAAAATGACCTCAGCACAGGGGCGGGAAAAGCCTCAGCAGCGAAAGGGTTAATGAAAATTAATAAACAAAAATATAAATACAAACAGTCAAATTAATAAATATGTGATGGAAAGAATAAAATTAGTAGACATCAGTTCTTTACAGGATATAAAAATCGATTCTCTGAAGGAAAAAATGCAGCAGCCTTACACACAGAACCAGCGTCTAATCCCCAAAGTCGCTGAAAATAGAGTGTTCAAAAAATGTAGAAAGCTGGTGTCTGGCGCTTGCAAAAGTTCGTTCTTTAAATCCAGTCAAAAAATTCAGTCAAAAAATTCTAGGTCCGCTTAGCATCTCATCCACAGATTTGATTGAAGACACATGAAAATAAGAAGAAAAGGAGAATATTTTGTGCAGAATCTTAGCACATAATTTAGGTAAGCATGCCAAAAAAGGAATACTCACATTTAGGGGTGCCAGTTGTAACAAATAGGCACCTAAACGTAGGCAAATCAGTGAATTTATAGATCAGGGGCACTGATTCTCCTGTGTAGGTAGGACAACCAAAGATCCAGGCGCCGTAGAGATGTACAATAAAAGTATCAAACGGTTTGGAATCAACAGAATACGCTTGAATAGAGTCGGTCAATCACAAGTTTATTAGGAAACTTAGATAAACACCTCAAACGCGTTTCGCTACAAGAGCTTCATCAGTGAGTGCCATTAACCCCTAACATGCCACAATATAACTAGGGGAAAACAATTGTGATTAAACCACAATTTGGTACATAGCCTCCCCATTAACCCCTAAAATGCCATTCATCTAGGGAAATCTTACAGTGTATACATTTCAAGGAATGAAGCCTGCCCATTAACCCTTTATATATACAACTAAACCAAGGGTAAAATGAAAGTAATACACAATGTGATATATAGCCTGACTGTTGACCCCTTTAATGCTGAGCCATTAACTCCGTGTAAAAAGAAAAAAAAAAAAGTTTATTTTTATTTTAATGTTATGGCCATGTTGGACATCTTTGGAAAGGCCAGACTCTGCACTTTCCAATGCCACCCCAACCGATCATGTGTAATGCACAGACCGACACAGAGATGCAGTGCGGAAGAGAAGCAGGCAGTGCAGCCCCTCCCTCCCTTCCTTCTTGTGGGCGCTCTGATCCAGCAACTCCCATCACTGGGCTTGGCAGGGTGCCGGTGTTAGGGTGAGTAGCTGCTGGGGCACAGGGGGAACTATGTCCCTCTGCCTGTGTTATGCAGTGGGGGAAGCTGTCCCAGCCCATCAGCATGTACAGCCAGCAGAAAGTGCAGGGAGAAAGTGGGGTGGGGCAATAGACAGCATGTGGCCAAAACCCCCAGAGCTGCAGGGCAGACACTGTACAGAACTGCATGTCCAGGGTGTCACCGCAGGCATTTGAAATTCTTATTGCCAACAGTAAATGGGCTGACAAAAGTCCAGGTGCAAATTCTTGTTGCCATTGCGACCTGATGCCTGGAATTTGTCAAGCTCTGCATTAGATGTCTGAGTTATACCAGAAGCTTCACTGTTCTGTGTTTGTGTGTAACATGTATGTATGTATGTATATGTCTTTCCTTTCCCGCTCCCGCTCCTGCGTTGCAAGCTGATAAGATCCTCCAGATACAGAGTACAGTGCTAGGGTAGAACGCCTTGTGGTGTCTGGGCATCCGTATCACAGTCGCGCTGTCATACTATCTAGATATGCGTTTGGTGTGATTTCGGAGACATATGGAAACGTAGAAGTGGGTTTTGTTTTATTTTCTTTATTTTACAGGACAAGAGAAAATCCAATAAATCAAGAAATTAATAACGTGCATATTTGTGTGTACAATCCCTTACCAAGGCTGATCTCTTCAGAAATCGAATGGTTTGGAAATAGATTCCTTTGGTCTCTTTTTCCAAAGGAGGGATATTGTGGGCCTACCGAGATCAGCTGCATTAACTTCCACTTACCCTTACCGCTCTGAGAAAAAGAGGGGGGGGGGTTGATGCTTCCTTTTATTTGCAGGTAGTTTTTGTAAAACTTTCACAAACCTTTTCACTTTTCAAAGTTGATATAAGGCGATATGTGTCTGGCTGTGAGTGATTTAACATGAAGGCAGCCAGTGATAGAAAGTGATGTAAGCAGTGGTGTATTTAGGTTTTGTGCTGCCTTAGGCCTGACTAAACTCGTGCACCCCCTAATTTAAATTTGAGGCACCCCTTCCTATCAAGGGCACCCCTCTTCCTGGTTAATCCCCACCCTTCCTCTTTAAGCTCCACCTTTTCCTCTCTTTATATTAAAAGTGGATACCAAGTGCCTACTTGTATATTTTGTATACCATTTCAAATGTATCGATTTGAGATAAATTTATGAAATGTTTAAATTCAAGCATTTTTACAAAGAACAGCCACGCATATCAAGTATACTGGATTACAGCCACTCTAATTGGTTGAACAATAAAATCCACAGAAACGTGCACTGCATATGAGCGTATCACAGAGCTGCACAGCAATAAAACCCATAGTAATGTTCAGTGTGTATGAGTGTATCCCAGAGCTCCATGGCAATAAAACTCACAGTAATATGCAGTGTGTATTACAGAATCCACAGCAATAAAACTCCCAGCAATGCAATGTGCGGTGTGTGTATAAGACTCCCAGCAAACTGAGTGAATACGAGCACGCAGCAATTATTTATTTATTCTATATTTACCAGCCTCCGTCCACGGTAGGGCTGTGTGCAGAGTCAGCAGGGACTGTGTACGGACTCAGCAGGAGGTTCCTCCAGGCCACGTTAGGATCGCGGCTGTGCGTGGAGCCATCTTGTCAGCAGTGGGGTGCCACTGCCAGAGGGTGCACCATGGCTTTGATTCCCTTCCCGGTGGGTGTTCAGTCCCGAATAGAGTGAGTCTGTGTTGTCACGTGGTTCAGCCAGTCAGGTGGTACTGAGACTCAGTACCACCTGACTGGCCGGACCACGTCACCTGCATGCACGCAGCCTCACCAGGAGCCAGGCAGCTCAATGACAAGTTTCTATCACTGCAGTGCTGGTTAAGGAAAGGTCCACTTTAAACAGCAGTAAGCAGACAGGGCTTCATATTCTGCGGATACCCCCCCTTTACCTGCCTTTTACTGTCATCTTCTCTCTCTGCACACAAATCACATCCCCCCCTCTCCTAGAGCTGCTGCGGGACAGGGGAGGAGCTAAGGAAGGAGGAGAGGGGGATTTTTATTCAATTCAATTTTATTCCGTATGCAAATGCCCTGCTCCGCTGCTCATTGTTTGAGAACACACAGCTCAAAGCTGACAGTCAGTGGCACCTCCTAGTACCCCCTAATGACACCCCAATAATCCACTGGTACCTGGAGCGGCCCTCTCCCGCCACTCCCCTAAGTACACCACTGCTCTGTGATATGCTCACACACAAGTTTGGCGAACTGCCAGCAATACAGGGCTGTTTGAAGGCAGTGCAAATCCCATAGAGAAGTAATGGTTAGAGAACACCAAACAGCAGAGAAATGGCAGAGAAATGCCCTGATGTACTGTGGTTTCAATCAGCAGGTTTATTCAGGTCGAACCCCATAGGTTTCAATGTTAAAAATATTCCTGTTTTTATGCAATATCTAATAAACCATTTAAATACCTTTTTTAGTAATTTTTCAGCAAAATTTCCCCCAATTTTTTTTTGAATAGCTGTTCTATCATAGGATCTTAACGAAAATGTCTGGAATTTACATATAAGTAGTTCTTTTGAAAACAGCAGGCCACGGGTTTGCGGTGTCAGCATTCAGTGGCCGACTCCCTGCACTTTGGGGACCCTGCAGTGAATTCACTGCAGGGTGTGGAAATTTTATTCCCCGAAGTGCAGGGAACTACAGAACACCAAAACGTTGGCGTCATTTCGGTGCTCTGAGTAACCCATTTAGTGGTGAGGTTTTTTGCTGCCCCCTGGAAAGTGAAAGCCTAGGCCTTGCCTACCCAGGACATACTTGAAAATTAGTGAAATCTCAATGTATCCTTCCTGGTAAAATACTTTGCAAAAGTAAAAAAAATATAAAATTTAGGGGTGGGGCCAGCAGTGCGGGCTGCCGCCCCCTGGAAAGTGCTGCCCTAGTCCTAGGCCTTGTTGGCCTAGGCCAAAATACACCACTGGATGGAAGTTGATTGACTAATCACTTTCCATTCACCTTCAAAGTAGTTTTTTGCGATGTTCAACTTTTGTTTCATCCTGCTTGTCTAGTTACTCCTTTGTCTATTGTATGTCATTCTTAGAGATATTGGCACACTATGGAGGTGCCTTTGCTGAACGTCACACGTTTAAATACATGTTTTTCTTCAGTCATAACCATGTAAGTTTTAACGTTGCAAGTTTTAAACCCTGACAGGTTATTAACATTTTTTCAAGGCTCTTTAATTTAGGTGAAAATTGCCCTAGTAACGCATGCCAACGCACATTGTAGCTGATGCTGAGCAAGCTAGATGGAAGATCATTCATTTGATACCAATATCGATATAGCTATTGAAATTGGAGGAAATTTCCTCCACACATCATTTTACATTGCAATGTTATGTTTCCTTTGGCGGATACCATCAGAGGCTGGGTAATAAAACATTCTAACAAAAGGAGTTGTTTCATCTTAAATTAATAATGAAAGAAGAAAAAACACAGAACTTTGCATCTTTATATTTGGAAGAATCATCACTGTGCTGTTCTCATAAGGATATTCTATGCCAGATGACTGAATGTTTGTTCTAAGTGAAGAACACTTCATATTGTCTATTCTAATATTTCATACTGTATATTCTTATTATGTGATGGCAATACTTACTTCTAAGTAAGTAAATGCCCTGATGTATTTATGATATTATAGGCCCCATTCAATTAAAACTGGAGTTAGTGTATTTTTAATAACATATTCAGGAAATAATAATGGTCTTTTAATTTAGCTGTCCAAAATAGTCTTATGACAATACATCCAGTATTATTACGCAGACGACACTGTAATCTATACCAGCAAACCAAATCTCCCACAGCTGGAGGCAGTGCTGCAAGAACAATTCACAGAGGTAGAAAAGTGGATCGCAAATAACAAACTTTTTCTAAATACTGACAAAACTGTTACAATGCTCTTTGGAACCACACCTAAACTACACAAATTGCAAACACCCCATCTATGTGTTGGGACAAAATCAAATGGCATGCTGACCACAGTCACTTCTCTCAAATACCTAGGTATGTGGTTAGACCCAAATCTATCTTTTGGCCCCCACATCGAAAAACTCTCATCTAAACTCTACCCCAAACTAGGTGCCCTGTACAGAAACAAATCCTGCCTGAGCCCCGCGGTAAGAAAGCAGATTGTACAACAAATGCTTATGCCAGCCATTGAATACGGAGATGTAGTGTATGCAGCCGCCCCACAAACACACCTCCAGAAACTTACTACATTGTATAACTCATTCTGTCGCTTTGTGCTACAATGTAACTACATGACACACCATTGTGACATGTTAAAAGAACTAAACTGGCCATCACTGGACTCTAGACGCACCCTTCACCTTTCCAACCTGGTGTTTAAGAGCTTTTCTGGGAAGCTACCACCCTACCTGAATATGCTGCTTCCCCCGGCAGTTCCCTCATCCTATAACTTCAGATCCAGGACCAGCACCTTACTTGCAATACCGCAATACAAAAAGAAAATGGCTCGATCCTCATTTTCCTACAGAACACCGCAAATATGGAATAACCTCCCAGACACCGTCAAATCTTCCCCCAGTCTAAAGTCCCTTAAGACTTCCCTATTAACATACATGTTTACATGTGCATTTTGTATTGAGGTAACATAATAACTTTATTTCCTCCATATTTATTTTTCTGTTAATCTGTATATTTGGTCTTGTGTTAATATCTTGCATTTTTACTATTTTGTATTTCTGTAACCACTCAATGTTCTCGAACCCAGGACATACTTGAAAACGAGAGAAATCTCAATGTATCCTTCCTGGTAAAATCCTTTATAAATAATAAATAAATAAATTATATTATTAACCAGGTGGTTAAACTAGTCCCATTACTGTGAATAAAATATAAAGTGTTTTAATACGTCTAATGGTAATCTCAGCGATAATGGATTAGGCTAGGGTCAGACGAATGCATTTTTCACGTCTACCGTCAAAAAGTGTGTTGATGCGTCCAAACGCATTTTTTCACGGAAGACGCGATAGCGGTCATACGATGCGCAATTTCGGCCTTGATTTTTACGGATCCAAACCAGGAAACTTTGGGTGTCTGGATGTTATGTTGGCCGGACATGAGCAGCGTCTGACGTCTCCTAATCACGCGCACACACGCTGCTATGCGGACGCAGCGCACTCTGTACGTCAGTACTAGCGGTTCAATGTTCTTGCGAAAATGCGTTCGTTTGCTGCTTTCGTGCAGCCATACTTCGTGTGTGGGCCTGCGTTGGACATCATTTGCTGCTACCACGGCCGTAATAAAATGTGCCTAAACGCACATTCGCATTGCATTCGTCTGACCCCAGCCTTAATAGCTTTACCTTAATGTTACACCTAAACTGACTAAATTCTTTATATAAACCAGTTGTAAAAGGAAGGAATTGCAGGAAGATTTTGTTTGGTTTAATTGAGAATTATTTGGTTGCTGATTATATTTACCATATGTTTTGATGGAATTTTATTTTTACTGGAAACATTTTGCTTAATTGACCACTGAACAAAAACACAAGTGTATAGAAATATTTTGTTACTAAATGGGTGTAGGGCGCAGTGGTGTATTTAGGTTTTATGCTGCCCTAGGCCTGATTAAACTTGTGCACCCCAATTTAAATTTGACACACCCCTTCCTGTCAAGGTCACACCTCTTCCTAGTTAAACCCTGCCCTTCCTCTTTAGGCTCCACCTTTTCTTCTCGATACCAAGTGCCGGGTGCCCTAATGCCAACATCCCGACAGCAAACTTCCAGACAGGACAACTGCCGGACATCCCAACTCCCCTACACGGCAAACTTCCAGACATTCAAAATCTCAGCAGCTAACTCTAATACTAACACGCTAACCCTAGGTTTGGGGGGGTTAGGGCTAGGTATAGGAGGGGGGTTAGGGCTAGTTATAAGGGGAGGTTAGGGCTAGGTTATAGGGGGGTTAGGGCTAGGTTATGGGGGGGTTAGGGCTAGGTTATAGGGGGGGTTAGGGCTAGGTTATGGGGGGGTTTGGGCTAGGTTATAGGGGGGGTTAGGGCTAGGTATAGGGGGGCTAGGTATGGGGGGTTAGGGCTAGGTTATAGGGGGATAGGTTATGGGGGGTTAGGGATAGGTTATGGGGGTTAGGGTTAGATTTTGGAGGGTTAGGAGGTTAGGGCTAGATTTTGGGGGGTTAGGGCTAGGTTTAGGGGGGTTAGGGTTATGGCTAGGTTTAGAGGGTTAGGGCTAGGTTTAGGGGGGTTAGGGAGTAGGGTTCGGGTTTGCCGCTGGGATTTTGGATGTCTGAAAGGTAGCTGTCGGAGTTCTCGGTGTAGGGAAGTTGGCCGTCGGGATTTTGGCATTAGGGAACCTGGCTGTAGGGATTTCGACCCAAACCCCAAGTCCCTACTTGTATATTTTGTATACCGTTTCAAATGTTGTATCTATTGAGATTAATAAAATTATGAAATATTTAAATTCAAGCATTTTTACAAAGATCAGCCAATGCATGTCAAGTATACTGGATCACAGCCGCTCTAATTGATTTTACAATTAAATCCGCAGAAATGTGCACTAAGCATATCACAGAGCTGCACAGCAATAAAACCCACAGAAAAAAGCACTGTGTATGAGCGTATCACAGAGCTGCACAGCAATAAAACCCACAGAAACATGCACTGTGTATGAGCGTATCACAGAGCTGCACAGCAATAAAACCCACAGAAACATGCACTGTGTATGAGCGTATCACAGAGCTGCACAGCAATAAAACCCACAGGAACATACACTGTGTATGAGCGTATCACAGAGCTGCACAGCAATAAAACCCACAGAAACCTGCACTGTGTATGAGTGTATCACAGAGCTGCACAGCAATAAAACCCATAGAAACGTGCAGTGTATGAGCGTATCACAGAACTGCTGTCAGGCCCGGGTACCAGGGTGGCAGCAGGATGTGTGGATATGAGCCCAGTATGCAGTTTCCTACACAGATGACGGGGTGGGTAAGGTTTGGAAGGGGATGAAATATGGAAACTGACCGGATGAATTCTGCAGGATGGTGGGAAGCGTGGGGGAAATAAATGCAGGAACCAGGAAAACAAAATGAATAGGTTTTTGCAGAGCAACAGGTAAACAGAACTTCACTCTAAGCATACAAGAGCTGTAATGAACCAGAAATTGGTCAGTGTGGGGCTGAGTACTTTATTTCGAGTGTGTGGTGTGACGTGCTTTAGTGTTAACTGTGTATATGCCAGAACCAGTGCTGGTTACAGAGAGCAGTACATGAAGTACACCACCAGGGGGGGATACAGGATAGCTGTTGCAATATGAAAGCTGGTTGTAGACAATGAATGCTGAATGCAGGTTCAGGGGTTCCAAGAATGGAACATGACAGCTGGATGCAGGTTACAGGTCAGGGAATGTACCACGGGGGGGGGGGGGTGTTAGGATGGTTGCAGCCATGAGGCGTGACAACCGCACAGCAATAAAACCCACAGAAAAATGCACAGTGTATGAGCGTATCACAGAGCTGCACAGCAATAAAACTCATTTCATTCCAAACGCCCCCACTCTTTCATTAACCCCCACCTTTTCATTTCATTTACACCCCCCACTCTTTTCATTTCAAGCCCCCCCTCTTTTCATTTAATTTAACCCCCAACCCCCACTCTTTTCATTTCATTTAACCCCCCCACACACTCTTGAAACTTCACCGAGCACTGACACTTAGTCTGAGACCTGAACGCGTTCCCTGCTTGACCTAGAGGTGGAAAAACTTGGGAAGGAAAGAAGGGGCGGACAAAAAAATGTATCTTCAGCACAAAAGTTGTTTGTGCTGAAGATACATGGATCGAATGATAAAGCGGCAAGGAAGAAAGGTTTGGTTCCCCTGCGCTGGTGGCCTTCATCTTCTGCCATGCAGGTGGTGGATCTATGTCCACCTGGGGGCTGGCGGCTGGGTCCTGCAATCCACCTCCGTCATGGCATACGCAGCACGCATGGTGGAGCGCTAGGCGGAAGTGACGTCATATGACCACTTCCTCCCAGCGCTGCAACTCAGGGACAGAAACACTCGGCGGCCGGGTATTCAAGAACCGGCGGCCGTGAGTGTTTGGTTCCACAGAGCAGCGGGTCCCACTCATCGGCAGGTCACAACCTCCCATGGGGCGGTGGGTCCCACTAAGCAGCCCCAAGGAAAGTGCCGACCTAGGCCTTGTCTGCCTAGGCCTAACTACACCGATAGTAGGGTGCACGGTGGCTGGTCTTCGGGCTAGAGTTGCGCATATATTTTTTCTATAATGAACAGTCAGATGTTTATTTATTTATTTATTTATTTATAAAGGATTCTACCAGGAAGGATACATTGAGATTTCTCTCGTTTTCAAGTATGTCCTGGGTTCAAGAACATTGAAGTGTTACAGTTACAGAAATACAAAGTAATACAATGCAAGATATTAAAAAAAAAAAAAAAACAACACAAATATACAGATTAACAGAAAAATATGTAGGAAATATAGTCACTGTTACATGTTTACAGGTGCATTCTGTATTGAGGTATGTTAGTAAGGAGCTTTTGAGTGACTTAAGACTGGGGGAAGATTTGATGGTGTCTGGGAGGTTATTCCATAATTGTGGTGCTCTGTAGGAAAATGAGGACCGAGCCACTGTCTTTTTGTATTGTGGTATAGCAAGTAAGGTGCTGGTCCTGGATCGGAGGTTATAGGATGAGGGAGCTGCTGGGGGAAGCAGTCTATTCAGGTAGGGTGGCAGCTTCCCAGAGATGCTCTTAAACACCAGGCTGGAAAGGTGAAGGGTGCGTCTGGATTCCAGCGATGGCCAGTTTAGCTCTTTTAACATGTCACAATGGTGGGTCATGTAGTTACATTGTAGTGAAAAGCGGCAGAATGAGTTATACAATGTAGTAAGTTTATTAAGGTGTGTTTGCGGGGCGGCTGCGTACACTACATCTCCGTAATCAATAGCTGGCATAAGCATTTGCTGTACAATCTGCTTTCTTACCGCGGGACTCAGTCAGGATTTGTTTCTGTACAGGGCACCTAGTTTGGGGTAAAGTTTAGATGAGAGTTTTTCGATGTGGGGGCCAAAGGATAGATTAGGGTCCAACCACATACCTAGATATTTGAGAGAAGTGACTGGTCAGCGTGCCATTTGATTTTGTCCCAACACATAGATGGGGATTTTGCAATTTGTGTAGTTTAGGTTTTGTTCCAAAGAGCATCGTTACAGTTTTGTCAGTATTTAAAAAAAGTTTGTTGTTTTTGATCCACTTTTCTACCTCTGTGAATTGTTCTTGCAGCGCGGCTTCCAGCTGCGGGAGATTTGGTTTGCTGGTATAGATCACAGTGTCGTCTGCGTACATATGTACAGTTGAGGCTTCGCAGACGTTGGGCAGATCATTTATGAATATTGTGAATAGCAAGGGGCCTAGTATTGAGCCTTGGGGTACACCGCAAGTGACAGGGAGGGGGAGGGAGGAGCTGCCAGAAATTGACACATATTGTGATCGGTCGGATACATATGATTGAAACCAGGTTAGCGTGCGATCACCAATGCCAGAGTTTTTAAGTTTTTCTAACAAGATGCCATGGTCTACCGTGTCAAAGGCCTTGGCAAAATCAAGGAAGATGGCTCCAGTTAGGTTTCCTTGTTCCATCCCAGCCTGAATATCATTGCAGACTTTTAAAAGGGCGGTTGTAGTTGAGTGATTTGGACGAAAGCCTGATTGATCCGGGGTTAAGTAGTTCCAATATTGATAATATCACGTAATTGTGTGTAGACACATTTTTCCAAGACTTTTGACATTACAGGGAGCAACGATATCGGACGGTAGTTGGATACCAAAGTACTGTCACCACTTTTATGGATAGGTACCACTCTCGCAGTCTTCCAGAACTTGGGTATGTATCCAGTCGCCAGTGACTCATTTATTAGTGTTGCGACAGGATTTGCAATTGCTGGCGCACTGATTTTCAGCAGCATTGCTGGTATTTGATCAGGTCCAGACTGGTATTTCATTTTTTGCTTACGGAGAAGTTTAGTAATGACACTGACAGGCACTGGTCTAAAACTGAATTCCTGTCTGATACAGGGACTTTGCACAGTTGGGGGGGCCTGACCTATATGAGGCCTCTCTGATTGCATGTCATTTCCTAGCTTGGCAATGAAAGTGGTGGCACATCCTACAAAATAATCATTAAAGGCATTTGCTACATCTAGGGGGTGTTGCAGGGTTTGGTTGTTTACTTTGACAGCAGCTGGCTGGGAGTGGACTGGGGGTGCTTGTATGTTACTTATGGTTCTCCAAAAGTTTCTAGGGTTTGATATGTTATTGTTTAGATTTTCATTGAAGTAATGGGCTTTGGCCATTTTTGTTTGTTTTGTGCATTCATTCCGGCATTTTCGGTATTCGTAGTGATCGTTCATGGAACCAGTACTCTTGAAATTTGACCACCGTGAATCTCTAAGCTGGTACATTAGTGTAAGATTAGCTGTAACCCAGGGGAGATGAGTCCCTTTTACTTGCATTTTACGCAGCGGGGCATGGGAATTCCAGACTTGCAGGAGCTCAGACTGAAAGTATTCAACTGCACAGTCTAGGTCTGGGATTAGGTTTAGCCTGTACCAGGGGAGCTGTTTGAGATCACTTAGGAAGGATTCAAGAATAAATTTCTTGAAAGACCTGGTGATTATTACCTTTGGGGGAGATTTCAAGGCCTTAATTTTGCGCACGCAGTACACTAGACAACGGTCACTAAAGCTATTAGCAAGAACGCCTGCCTCCTGTATTCTATAAGGAGATGAGGAGAGAATCCAGTCCAGCAAGGTATGGTTAGGGCTTTTCATATTAATGCGAGTGGGGGAGGAGATTAATTGAGTTAGCTGCAAAGTTTTAAACAGCGAGCAGTGTTTATTGTTTTTAGGATTTAGCCAATCTGTATTAAAATTGCCGAGGACCAGCAGTTCACTTTTTTGGTTTTAGGCAAGTAGGTTATTAAGGATTTGAGATATGTCAGAGAGGGAGTGCACTGGAGAGCTCGGTGGACGATAGAACCCAGCAACAATGATTGATTTACTGAATGGGATCTCAATTATACCAGAGAGGAAATCAAAGGTGACAGGAGAGCTAGAAGTCTGTAAGGGGGTGAACTTCATGGACTCCTCAACATAAATAACAATTCCCCCTCCTCTCTTTGCTCTGTCTTTTCTATAACATGAATACCCCTGTATTGATATGGCAGGGTCTGGTACTTTTGGGGTTAACCATGACTCTGTGAGCACAATGATTTTGGGTTTGTAATAGCAACACCAAGCCTGAAGCTCATCCAATTTAGGGAGTAAACTTTGGATGTTACAGTGCACAAATGAGAGGCCTTTTTTAGTGGGGAGACTAAAGGTTGTGTCACCTATAGGACCAGGGTTAGATTCCACATCGTTTGCCAGGGAAAGTAGCAGAATAAATAGGAATTTGGACAGAGTTTTCTTTTGATAATAATGTGGTTGCAGAGTTTTAAGTCTTTGTGTGGGGGTGGGAGGGCTGGATTTTAACACTCTCCACCAAGACTCAGCTGATAGGTTAAAAGAACTGAGCAAGCTGTGGTGTATTGGCACTGGTTTTCCATCCTGGGGCAATTGGAAAGGTGTATAGAAGGAGAGAGAAGTTTTAGAGAGAAGGGATGAGAAAGAAAAGAGAAGCAATAGTGGGATAAACATTATAGTGAAAGGTGTTGGAGGTGAGTAAACAGGAAATAGAGAGGTACCAGAGTAAATGGTGTAGGTTAGAAACATAGAAACATAGAAAAATGTCGGCAGATAAGAACCTTCCGGCCCATCTAGTCTGCCCAATTACATGGATACTTTGCAGGTTGCTGCAATATCACATGATCAATTAGTTGGGTATATAACAAATGAAAGCCTTGGGGTGGGTGGGCGGGAGCAAAGTCCAGCTGGATGAGGGTAATGAGCTGGTCTCTGCAAGGGCCTGCTGGAAACATTGACTGAGTATGGGGTGTGTGCTGGAAGAGAAATCAAGATTGCAAATAGCATCACATTGGGTTGAAATTGTCCAGGAACTTAGGGGGGAGTTTGTAGGGGGCAATAAAAGTTAAGGTTCGTTGAACAGGACATTTGGGCAGAATTGCAGATTTAGAGCAAATGGGTAGAAAATGTAGAAGGGAGTGGAATGCAGAATTCAGATAGCATTGCAACAATTCAAATATATCTAAAGATACACTTTATCGGATCATTGGAAACAAAAACAAGTGATACGCAAACAAATATGCTGGCGCTTTATAAATAAAGAATAATAATAATAATAATTTACATTACAAATACAAAATTTACAGAATCAGCGATATAACCGATAATAGTTAAATATACGATGTCCAGAATTACCGAAATGGAACCGAAATCACGAATGGAACCGAAATCATGAATAGAGCGAAAATAAATTTCGATTTGACACATTTCAAGTCCATTCGAAAATTCCGAAAATATTTCGTTTTGGCTCGGAAAACTTTTCGGATCTGTCGGTTTTCGGGTCCGATCCGATTCGGAAAATCGTCCGCATCCAAAAACACGAATCGGGAAATTTCGGGAAAATTCCGAAATTCCGAAACCCGAAACGCACATCCCTACTTGCCAATCCTGTATGGGAGTCTGGGCAATTAGGTGGCCCGCAGGTATGTTTCAACATCAGCTTCGGTGTCAGATTTGTGGGATCCTCCAGTTGTAAGAAAGGTATAACAATCAACCTTACTAATGAAACCCCCAAAATCTTTAGTAACAGCCATAGACCAGATTATACAGTTGTGTTGAAAATTATTCAACCCCACTGAAATTGAGTTTTTTGGCCAGTTTGACATTGATTTTGATCATTCAGTCATCTTGCTTACAATTAAATCAAAGAGGCACGTGTAGGTCAGACAAATATAACATAACATTTATAATGAAATAACCACAAATGTCTTTTCTGTGCTCACATCATTATCAGTTTTATTCAACCCCCAAGTGACATTCAATCTTAGTACTTAGTACAACATCCTTTTACAGTTATAACAGCTTTTAAACGTGAAGCATAGCTTGACACAAGTGTCTTGCAGCCATCTACGGGTATCTTCGCCCATTCGTCATGGGCAAAAGCCTCCAGTTCAGTCACATTCTTAGGCTTGCGCACTGCAACTGCTTTCTTTAAGTCCCACCAGAGGTTCTCAATCGGATTTAAGTCAGGTGACTGCGATGGCCACTCCAAAATGTTCCAGCCTTTAATCTGCAACCATGCTCTAGTGGACTTGGAGGTATGCTTGGGATCATGTCCTGTTGAAAGGTCCAACGTCTCCCAAGCCTCAGGTTTGTGACGGACTGCATCACATTGTCATCCAATATCTCCTGGTACTGAAGAGAATTCATGGTACCTTGCACACGCTGAAGCTTCCCTGTACCTGCAGAAGCAAAACAGCCCCAAAGCATGATTGACCCCCCGCCATGCTTCACAGTAGGCAAGGTGTTTTTTTTCTTCATAGGCCTTGTTCTACCTCCTCCAAACATAGCGTTGATCCATGGGCCCAAACAGTTCTAATTTTGTTTCATCAGTGCACAGAACACTATCCCAAAACTTCTGTGGTTTGTCCACATGACTTTTGGCATACTGCAGTCGACTCTTCTTATTCTTTGGAGACAGCAAGGGGGTGCGCCTGGGAGTTCTGGCATGGAGGCCTTCATTACGCAGTGTGCGCCGTATTGTCTGAGCTGAAACTTAAGTACCCACATCTGACAAATCTTTTCTCAGTTCCTCAGCAGTCACACGGGACTTTTCTCCACTCTACGCTTCAGGTAGCGCACAGCAGTCGAAGTCAGCATCTTCTTTCTGCCACGACCAGGTAGCGTTTCAACAGTGCCCTTTGCCTTGAATTTGCGAATGATGCTTCCTATGGTCTCTCTTGGTATGTTTAACATCTTTGCAATCTTCTTATAGCCATTGCCCTTCCTGTGAAGAGTAATCCCCTCTTCTCTTGTCTTCCTGGACCATTCTCTTGACTTCACCATGTTTGTAACCACACCAGTAAATGTCTAGAAGGAGCTGAGTATCACAGTCATTTTAAAGCTGCCTAATTGGTGCTTATTATGCTTTATTGCTGCTCCGTGACATCCACAGGTGTTTTCAATACCTGATTGAAAACACTTGAATGAACCTCTGTTCTTCAGAGTGGTAGTCTTTAAGGGGTTGAATAATTGTGTCAATGAAGAATTCACAAAAGAAACATTTACTACTGTATTACAAAACCAATTGATATCATTTTAGTTGCATATGGTTCTTTAAAAAGTCCTTGTAGGATTTCATTCTGAATACAATTACAAATGTCACTAAATTCCCTAAAACCCTTTACAGCATTGGGGGTTGAATAATTTTGAACACAACTGTATCTGCTGGAAAGAAGGATGCGTTGTTCAGATGGCGGGGCGATCCCCCAGTCTATTCAGTTATTACTGAGTGCCCGAGACCGGCAGAGAAACTCCTCATGTGCTGTTCTGACAGGCCCATATTATTTCCTGTGCGGTTCCGCCGCTTATAAGGTAATTCCCCCTAATACAAGAGGTTCATGTGCTTTAGTGAAGCTTGTTATTATTATTATTTATTTTTTTTATTTATAAAGCGCCAGCATATTCCGCAGCGCTGTACAATAGGCACAGTATAGACAGGGTTACAATACATTGAACAACATTTGACAAACAGTACAGGAGGAGATGAGGGCCCTATTCCCGTAGGAACTCACAATCTGGGAGGGTTTGGGTTGGAAACAGGAGGAGAGGACTGTAAGGTGAGAGTGATTGATGATTGCGTCAGTGAGTTGGGGGGGTAGGCTTCCCTAAATAGGAACGTTTTCAGGGAGCGTTTGAAGGAAGAGAAGTTAGGGGAAAGTCTGACAGTACGAGGGAGAGCGTTCCAGAGAATGGGGGCTGCGCGTGAGAAATCCTGCAGTCTATCATGGGAAGAGGTGATGCGGGGAGAAGCTAGGCGCAGGTCACTGTTTGACCTTAGGGAGCGGGCTGGGGTGTATTTAGTGATTAGTGAGGACAGGTAGTGGGGCGCTGAGTTAGTGAGGGTTTTGTAGGTAAGGATAAGGATTTTGAACTTAATTCTGCAGTGGATGGGGAGCCAGTGAAGGGACTCGCAGAGGGGAGCGGCAGAGACAGAGCGGCGGGTGAGGTGAATTAGCCTGGCGGAGGCGTTCAGGATGGATTGTAGGGGGGAGAGGCGGGACAGAGGGAGGCCAGATAAGAGATTATTGCAATAGTCGAGTCGAGAGATTACCAGGGCGTGTATGAGTTGTTTTGTGGTGACAGCGGTAAGAAATGGCCGAATTCTGGAAATATTACGCAGTTGGTATCGGCAGGAGGAGGAAAGAGACTTGATGTGGGGGATGAAGGAAAGAGCAGAGTCAAGTGTAACTCCAAGACAGCGAACTTGGTTTGATGGGGAGATGGTGATATCCTCCACCATGATAGAGAAGTCAGGAGGTGGGGAGGCATTGGAGGGAGGAATAAGTAGGAGTTCAGTCTTTGACATGTTGATCTTTAGGTGGTGGGAGGCCATCCAGGAGGAGATGCCAGATAAACAGTCTCTGACTTTTGAAAGGACAGGGGGAGAGGTAGATCTGAGTGTCATCAGCGTAGAGGTGGTAATTAAAGCCAAAGCTGTTGATCTTTAGTTGCAGCCGATCGAGAGGATCTGATCGTGCGTAGGAAGGCAAAGATGTCCGGGAGAGCTCGTAGGGAACTATTCTCTAGCCACGATCAGGCTTGGGCATGGTTCCCCGCGTGGACTGGATGGGGAATAGAGCTTATGAAGCGATTGAACAATTTCTCCTCTATTGTAGACGAGATGTTCAATGAACCTGTAGAAGCTGTCAGGGAGATCACCCAGGAACAACGACAGATAAAGACTCTGGTATTGCAGGAAAAGATGGCTCTTGATTATCTTTTAGCGTCCAAGGGGGGTTTCTGTGAATTCATAGGTGAGGACTGTTGCACCTGGATAACGGACACCAATGACATGGTCAAAGCACATATGGATAAGGTTAGCGCTAGGGATGTGCACCGATTTTTTTTTCGATTCGATTCGATTCGATTTTTCGAATTTTTAAACTTTTCGATTCGGCTCGTTTCGACTGCTTTCTGTTTCGATTCGGTTCGGCTCGATTCGGTTTTCGGGTACATTTATTTTTCGGAATATCGACCATTTTTCGTATGTTCGTGTCACTTTACTAGGTTTCTGTATCGACTTTTCGTTATTTCGGAAATTTTCGTTTTTCGGAATTGTACATGGTTTTCGGCATATCGCCCATTTTTCGTTTTTCGGAACTTTTCGTTTTTTCGGAACGTCTGTTCTCGTTTCAAAGCTGTCTAACTCTATTCGTTTTGATGAAACTACTATGGTTTACTTTTTTAATACTACTTTATATATTTTTTATAATAAATTTTTGGTTTGTTTTTCGGATCCGATAATTCATTCTGTCGATACGATAATTCTGGCGATTCTATCGTGTTTTTTTAATTAACCCTTTCGCTGCTGAGGCTTTTCCCGCCTCTGTGCTGAGCTAATTTTTACCGGTTTTACTCATCATGTTTAAACGTGTTTTGAAGCTTATTTTAGTATATGACCCAGACATATTATATATCGTTCTTTCCATCAGACTCGGTAGATTCATAATATGTCATTATTATATGTATACGTCATGACCTGTCTGTATATTATAACAAAAAATGCAATAAAATATGAATTTTCAGTAATTTACAACGTGTAAGGCTAGGGACAGATGAGCGCATTTTCTGCGGCCACCGTCAAAATGTACGTCGATGCGTGCGCACGCATTTTTTCACGGAATACGCTTGAGTGGTCGGACGATGCTCAATTCTGGACGTATTCCATGACGGTGGGGTGAAAAAAGAGTAAAAATCAGATGAATCTAATCACTTGAGAAATGAAAAAATAAGGGCAAGGGTTATAAAAAGCCGTTTTGGGGATGGTGGCGTTTTTCAAAGATGGATCCTGCACACGTCTTTGTGTTTGGTGTGATGGGGTACCTGTACCTAAAGAGGAAGAGAAAGCGGCGAACCTGGGTTCATGAAATCAACGCTGCCAGACCCACGCATGGACACTTTGTGACGCTGTACAGGCCACTGCGAGAGAGGGACCCCGCGAAGTTCTTCAACTACATGCGGATGTCCATCGCCTCCTTTGATGAACTGTTGTCGCGGGTACGGGAGCCACTGACCAAGAGGACACCAACATGCGGCCCGCCATACCACCGGAGGAGATGATAGTCATCACTTTGAGGTACGTACTGTCACACACCTGTATACATGACATCGCTGCCAGTCACCTGACATGAGTGCATCATGTCTGTAGTCACATGCCCACTGTTACATGCACACACACACAACACACCGGGCATCACATCACACGTACATTAATCATAAATGACTCCGACAACAATGTTGAAAAATAATACTATAATATGAAAAGAAACTGTAATATATTATGGACATATATTACAAGTCGTAAACTGAAGGTCAGTATATATACAAAATCAAAACAATAACACATAACAAACAAATAATAAAACATATTTAGCTCATGTATCAAAGTTGCTGACCGCGGAGCATCTGGGTCATGAGGGCCGGTGGTGTGGCTCCAGCTGGACCCCGACTCCGTGTGTGGCCTGGCTCCAGGGGGCATGGCTGGGTGGGTGGACAGCACCTCACTGGAGACGGAAGATCCACTGGCGGATTGTGCACAGCATGGTAGGCGGCTGCGTGATGGGGACGTGAAAGGATGTCCTCCAATATTGCCAGAGATCTGTGGCGATACTCCATTTTCTCTGCCTCGCTCATCTTGTTCAGGAGGAGCGTACATGCATTGGAGAAAGACATGTCCACGGAGTCCGCAAGCATGCAGCGTTGGTGTGCATGGGTGGTCTGTGCCTCCATGAAGGTGACCATGGCCTGCTCGAGTCTGCAGCTTGTGCCCTTCTCTTCTGGCCATGTCTGGTGCTGACCGTTGTCGCGGTACCTGCCACCTGTGGTGTCGCCAAATCCTCCTCCATCTGCGACTCAGCACCACCCTGGATCTCCTCCTCCTGGCAGCTGGCATAATCTCCTGGCACCATTTGTTGTGCCTGGGTGCCGGAGGTCGATGGCTGGTCCATGCTGCTGACACTCCTGCGCGGCTCCTGGGTCCTGCGGAGGAACGATAGCTGCTCTGCATATATGTAGCCACGGACCTTTTTCGCACCAGCTCCAGAGCGCGCAGCCATGGCCTGCTTCTTCTGGACGCGCATGTAGTTGTCGCGTACTGTGCGCCATTTGTTCATCGCCTCTTGTGCTGCAAAACATGATGAGAGTGACATTAGCTTGTGTTCATGGTATGTGATCATATTCAAACAGTTTTGTTTTGTCTTCTAGGTATCTCGCTAGTGGGTGCAGTTTGAAGGATCTGCATTATAGCTTCCGCGTTGGCAGATCAACAGCTGGTGAGATCGTCCGCAAGGTGTGCCAAACCATATGGGAGACCATGAAGGGCGAATGTTTGCCAAGACCGACACATACGGCATGTCTGGAAATTGCAGCAGGATTCTGGGAGAGAGCCAACTTTCCAAACTGCCTGGGAGCCGTGGATGGCAAACATGTCCGCATAGTGAAGCCACCGCACAGTGGCTCACGGTATCAGAATTATAAACATTACTTTTCTATGGCCTACTGGCGGTGTCAGATGCCAACTATAGTTTCGTGTATGTGGATGTCGGTTCATACGGCAAGGACTCTGACTCCACACTGTTCAGGAACTCCACACTGTGGAATGAAATTGAGAGTGGGACCCTGAACATCCCCAGAGCCGCACCATTGCCTGGCAGTGACGTGACAGTCCCCTATGCCTTCGTGGGTGACGAAGCATTCGGACTATCCACACACCTCCTAAGGCCCTACTCAGGGACACACCTGACTGTGAAGAAGCGGGTGTTTAATTATAGGCTGTCGCGGGCGAGACGGTATGTGGAGTGTACCTTTGGCATACTGACCAACAAGTGGAGGATTCTACATAGACCGCTGGATGTGAATGTGGACTTCTGTGTGGACATAGTGAAATGCTGTTGCATTCTACATAATTATGTGCGGGCCAGGGATGGTTTTAATTTTGACGATACCCTCACAGTTGTCGGTCTTGAGGATGATGTGAACTATGACATCATAGCTGTGAATAGATACAGCAACAGGTATCGCGATGCTCTATCTAATTATTTCATCAGTGATGCAGGTGAGGTGCCCTGGCAGCTGGGGAGCATTTGAGTTTCACATCAATGATTTCGTTTGTTTATTATTATTATTGTGATTTACATTTATGGGATTATGAATTAAATAATATTATACTCACTCTGTATGTGCTGCTCTTTCTCGGACCACGTATCGTACTCCGGGTACACCTGACGGGACACCTCGACCCATGCGCTCGCCTTCTTCCCTTGTCCTTATAACGCTCGCAGGCCGTATCCCAGATCCCTGGATGCTCCCCCACAGCGCTGATGAGCCTCTCGACGTCCATCTCTGGTCCAGACATCATTCACAGTCGCAGGTACTCACCAACGCAATTCTAGGGAAATCCGGCTGTTTGAACGTTATGTTGGCCGCACACTAGCAGCGTCTGACGTCTCCTAATCACGCACACACGCTGCCATGCGGCCGCCGCGCACTCTGTACGTCAGTAGCAGCGGTTTCACGTTCTGATAAAAATGCGTTCATTTGCTGGTTGCGTGGTGTCGGCGCACTTTCGTACGCACGTACTTCGTATATTGGCCGTCATTGGCCGTTATGTGCTGCTACTGCCGCCGTGATTTAGTGTGTCTGCACGCGCGTTCCGACTGCCCCACTCTGACCCTAGCCTAAAGTGTTTTTTTTTTCACATTTTAACATGCGAGCAATTGCGGTTATATTTTGTATGGGGTGCGCTTGTTAAACAAATTAGAGATGGGGTCTCGTTACATTTTTTTTTGGGGAAAATTACAAAATTTTTAACAAACGCACCGCATACAAAAATCGTTAGTGCAGCATCATTGTTCACATTATAATTGAAATGGCAACAATATTGCTGCATTAACAAACCAAAAAAAAGAAAAAAAATTGTTTATTTTTTTTTATACATTTTTTAAAATATTTTTTTATTTTTAATTTTTTTACAAACTTTTTCACATTCGTGTTTGGTATCGTTGGAACGGCCATGCTCTGGCCGATCCAACAATACCAAACTTTAACCCCTAGCTGCCACGGATCGGGAGATAGGGGGTTCATTGGAACCCCTATCTCCACCATTGGTGGCAACTAGGGGTTAACTCCAGGACTGGCGTCATCGTGCTATGCACGATGACGCCAGTCCTCAGTGGGAGTTCCCGGAAGCTTGGCCGACATCCGACATCCTCATGGATATGCCCCAGATCCTCATGGATATGCCCCAGCTCCTCATGGATATGCCCCAGCTCCTCGTGGACATGCCCCAGCTCCTCGTGGATATTGCCCCAGCACCTCATGGATATGCCCCAGCTCCTCGTGGACATGCCCCAGCACCTCGTGGACATGCCCCAGCTCCTCGTGGACATGCCCCAGCTCCTCGTGGATATGCCCCAGCTCCTCGTGGATATGCCCCAGCTCCTCGTGGACATGCCCCAGCTCCTCGTGGATATTGCCCCAGCACCTCCTGGATATGCCCCAGCTCCTCGTGGACATGCCCCAGCACCTCGTGGACATGCCCCAGCTCCTCGTGGACATGCCCCAGCTCCTCGTGGATATGCCCCAGCTCCTCGTGGACATGCCCCAGCTCCTCGTGGATATGCCCCAGCTCCTCGTGGATATGCCCCAGCTCCTCGTGGATATGCCCCAGCACCTCGTGGATGTGCCCCAGCTCCTCGTGGACTTGCCCCAGCTCCTCGTGGACATGCCCCAGCTCCTCGTGGATATTGCCCCACCACCTCGTTAGCGCAGCATCATTGTTCACATTATAATTGAAATGGGAACAATATTGCTGCATTAACGAACCAAAAAAAAGAAAAAAAAAATGTTTATTTAATTTTTATAATTTTTTTTTAAATATATTTTTATTTTTTTTAAAAAAACTTTTTTCACAGTAGTGTTTGGTATCGTTGGAATGGCCATGCTCTGGCCGATCCAACCATACCAAACTTTAACCCCTAGCTGCCACGGATCGGGAGATAGGGAGTTCCAATGAACTCCCTATCTCCACCGTTGGTGGCAGTTAGGGGTTAACTCTAGGACTGGCGTCATCGTGCTATGCACGATGATGCCAGTCCTCAGGGGGAGTTCCCGGAAGCTTGGCCGACATCCGACATCCTCATGGATATGCCCCAGCTCCTCATGGATATGCCCCAGCTCCTCGTGGACATGCCCCAGCTCCTCGTGGATATTGCCCCAGCACCTCGTGGATGTGCCCCAGCTCCTCGTGGACATGCCCCAGCTCCTCGTGGACATGCCCCAGCTCCTCGTGGATATTGCCCCACCACCTCGTTAGTGCAGCATCATTGTTCACATTATAATTGAAATGGGAACAATATTGCTGCATTAACGAACCAAAAAAAAGAAAAAAAAAATGTTTATTTAATTTTTATAATTTTTCGAGGATGTCAGCCCGCACCGGGGGGGCCAGCGATCGGCCGGAACCCGGCCGAACGCTGACCCCAAAGGGAGGACGCGCTCAGCGCGTCCTCCGCATACCAGCAGCCATGCGGAGGACGCGCTGAGCGCGTCCTCCGCATCGAAGTGGTTAACAGTGTGGAAACCAAGCAATACATAATTAACTTATTAACGTAAAGCAACGCACACAAACAGGAAAATATAGAAAAAATAGAAAATTTATTTACAACATGGGGAAGGGAAGGGAACATGCCAAGGATGGCAAACTGCCCAACAGGGGCACAAACAACACAAACAAACATACAATGGCGGCCATCTTCCAAGCCAGGCGAACATCTTGTTCAGAGTATTGGTTCACTCACTGGAGAATTACTGGCATTTGAGGAGATGTTGGAGCTGGTCCGCATCTTTGATTACAAAGATTATGACTGCAGTAAGGGCCCTTACGGCAGGAAGAATAATTTTAGAAAGGATCGTATCATTGACAAGCTACGCGCACCACCATCCTGGAGGTGTTTGGGAAAGACGGGACGAAGGACCAGATCAGAAAACGCTGGTCCGACCTCAAAGCAGGCGAGCAGGAGCAGCTGAGGCACATCCGTATTGAGTGTTGTCTCTGTCTTACTGCCGCTCCAGGATGTCCGCGGTGTTGTTCAGGTGCTCCCGGAGTTCCTGCAGCAGTTCCTGGATGGCATCGAGTGTTCTGACAGCCAGCCTTAGTTCGCCAATCGCCTCTTGATTGCTCGGTCTGGCTTCTTCTATATATCCAATAAATGAAAGAAGGAAAATACAGTAAGTAAAGCAGGTTTCTATTTTTGACTGAAAGTCTTGAAAAAATATAACAGTAGTATATACCAGAGCTGGCGGCCTCCTGAGGCTCCGACTCCTCCGACTCCTCCTCCCCCACCACCACCGTCTGCATATCCAGTGCTATATGTAAGAAATTAAAGAAATAAAAAATACAGTAAACAACAAAACTGATTTATTTTTGAACAAAAGTCGATGCAAAATACAACAGTAAAAAAAAACAACCTGGACTGGCGGCCTCCTGCTGCACCGGCTGCCTCTCTACATCATCGCCATTCTCCTGGTCCTCCTCTTCCTGCTCCTCTTGTGCTATACATAAAAAAATTAAATTAAAATACAGTAAACAAAAAATGTTTCTGTTTTTGACCAAAAGTCGTTGCTAAATAAAACAGTATATACCAGCGCTGGTGGTCGCCCGTGGCTCCTCCTCCACTGGGGCACTGGTGCCCGCTGGGGCAGATTCTGCGGCCTTCTTCCTGTCTTCTGCCAAATCCAAAAAATATAACACGTAAATAATGCAGACTGGAAAGAATGGTATATCTATACACTATATTGCCGAAAATATTGCGACACCCCTCCACTACCCCACTACCAGCTTGACCCACCACTACTCCCATCTCATAGTTCTAAAGTCACAAAATATTTATTTATTTCCTCTGCACATAGACATATATTACCGTTCAATTATATATTTTTTTCAGAAGTAAACATTACGTTTATTCAATAAAAACTATTATTTGTGTTGTGTGCGTACAAAGCGCATTGTGTGACTGCTTTTAGTTACTTTATAGATGCCTCAGCCTCAGTTTCACTTTCAGTTTCTGTGAATAAAACTGGATATTGCAGAAACAACAACAGAAATCCGCCATTTTGTTTTGAAATTTGCATCTAAAGCATTCAATGACACTGCTGCAGCAGCTGCTGAGGATGTATTGAAGGCGGCTCTGTTTGGATGCACTTTCAGAAGAACTACATGTCCCATCCTATCACTTAGCAGAGACGCAGAGATTTTTGTTGATGCGCAGGTGGGAGCCAATATTGGGCAAGCTGCGGGTCATCTCGTATGCATCACTCAATCACAACAACCTCCCCCCCCCCAGCACACTACAGTACACACAGTGCCAAAAGAAATCCAGCATTGTAACTTCATCTACATACATCAAATATCTAAATTTTCACGAATACGTAAAATCACAAAAAAGAAGAGCTATGGCAAAAATGCATGTATGACGAGTCGTGAAAACGCAAAGCTATACACAATCACATTGCATGAAAAAAGGACTAGATAAATCAGCGTATTTCTTTGCACATTAGCACATGCAAGCACATTATTATTATTATACAGGATTTATATAGCGCCAACAGTTTGCGCAGCGCTTTACAATATAACATGACACTTACGTTTCGCTATGACGCGGCGGATGCGTCTCAGCTGCTCCTGCTCGCGTACTTTCAAATCAGACCAGCGTTTCCTGAGTTGGTCCTTCGTCCGGTCCTTCCCAAACAACTCCAAAATGGTGGTGCGTAGCTTGTCTAAGATACGATCCTTCCTGGCGTTATTCTTCCTGCGGTAAGGTCCCCTACTGCAATCATAATCTTTGCTATCAAAGATGCGTACCAGCTCCAACATCTCTTCAAATGCCATATTGGGGGCCCGTTTCTTCCTGGGTGCCGGTGGTTCATCATGAGATGATGAGGTGCTTGTACGGCACTCCTCTCTTACAGTGGCCATCATGATGAATAATAAAAACAATATTTTGTTCAAAAAGTTGTCAATAAAACTGGCTCAATAAAGTTACGACATTCGCGCTCGCGCGCATGCGCGACCCGCGGACGAATCGGATCTGACCCAAATACGAAAATTCTTATCGGATCATTGGAAACAATAAAAAAATTTACAGATTCAGCGATATAACCGATACTAGTTAAATATACGATGTCCAGACTTACCGAAATGGAACCGAAATCCCGAATGGAACTGAAATCATGAATAGAGGGAAAATAAATTTCGATTTGACACATTTCAAGTCCATTCGAAAATTCCGAAAAATTTTCGATTTGGCAAATTTTTCGTTTTTTTCGGAAAGTCTGTTCTCGTTTCAAAGCAATAGATTTCGATTTGACACATTTCAAGTCCATTCGAAAATTCCAAAAAATATTCGATTTGGCAAATTTTTCGTTTTTTCGGAAAGTCTGTTCTCGTTTCAAAGCAATAGATTTCGATTTGACACATTTCAAGTCCATTCGAAAACTCCGAAATTTTTTCGATTCGGCTCGGAAAACAGTTCGGATTCGACTTTTTCGGATCTAAAATATTTCGGATTTTCGGCCGCATCGAAAGACCCGAATCGGGAAATTTCGTGAAAATTCCGAAATTCCGAAACCCGAAACGCACATCCCTAGTTAGCGCCCTGCAAGGCAGAGCCAGAGCTATAGCTAGTGAGAGTTGGAATCCTTTTGAAGGTTTGGGAAGCTTCGGGATTTCTTGTTTTCCATTGGATCCTGGCTAAAGGAAATGGGAGTATATATACTTATGGTGTTTCTGTTTCTATTTCTTCTATATGCCGGAGTGAAATGTTCCTGTTGTCTAATCGACTGAGTTACCAAAGCCAGAGCAGATGACTACGTTTTCGTTGCCGAGATGAGACGCCCTGAAGACCAACGCATGGACCGGACACAGAGGATTTCAGACCGACCAACGACCGACGCAACCCACCACCTCATGTCCTCCCTCTGAGTCACCTCCCCTAAAGCAGATTCTACGTGTCAAGTTCTACGTGTCAAGATTTGTTTTAAGATTTGCCAAAAAAATCGGCGTGTCAAGATTTGGTTTTAGACTTGCTTTATGATCCATGTGTCAAGATTTGGTTTTAGACTTGCTTTATGATCCACGTGTCAACATTTGTTTTAAGTTTTGCTTTAAGATTCGGCGTGTCAAGATTGTCTTCCATCATCTGTTTGGCTTTTTGCAATCAGAACTTTCCATATACAAGAGGAATTGTTTCTTTCCAAGGAAGATCGAGATTCATCGAGGGACACTGGGGAGCAAATGACAAAGAGGAGGGACTGTTGTGGAAATTTTATTATGTGGACATTATATTCTAGGATGTGTGTGTGTTATAAGTTGTCATATGTCTCCCTGTGTCAGATTTTAAACAGAGAAACGCTCTAGCAGGGTGTACTTGGGTTTAAAACCAAACCAGCGGCAAAACCGTCAGTATGAAAACCTTCTCTTGGGTTTAGAGACGTGTTCTCAGTGTGTGTAGGCGTTTGGCGGTTTGTGAGTACTAAGTGCAATGCGGTGGGCTTCTTACCTCCCAATGTCTATGCACATTGGAGAAGTGAAGTCTGCATAACGAGAGATACGTATTATATCTCTGTTCCGGCTACGCTATCCCCTTCTGGATACATACCTGCTTTTAAGACATTTAAGCCTTGTCTGTACACTCGTACCGTGTACTGACAATAGCTGTAATGTCTCCGCAGATATATGTCGCAAATCCATAAGAACAAGTAGACTGATCTTCACTTAATACTGATCAGATTTGATCAGTATTGAATGGGGTCCATACTGACAGTGATGGGGGATGGTCGGACAAACATGGCTGACGGGTACAATGTCCATTACTCAGGGATGAGTCATGTACAGGGGGCTGGTCGGTCATCCCAGTCCACTCCCCTGTCATTATGATATGTAAATGTAATTACCGGTCTAACTGGTTCCTGATTGTAAAGCCAGTTAGCCACTGGGCATTGTCCTATTGTCTAATAAATTAAGCGGACAAGGGGCTCTCAGCCCCACTTAGACAGAGGATTTCCAGCTTGAAGCAGCGTGTCTGTCTGATTCTTCCTGGAATAGAGAAGTACTTTGTGCCTTATACAGAAAGAACTGAATATAGCGTGTTTTTTATAGCGACAGATTTGTTTGTACTGGGCGCACTTTAATACTGAAGTGTACCTTTTTAGTGCACCAGGACTTTGTGCGCAAAGACCAAACTTTCCAGAACAGAGGGATGGATGGAGATTCGACGGGAATGTTCGAGTCTCCGAGGATGAGAGATGGAATGTCAGATGAGCGCAAGTGAGGGAGCCAAGCTGAGAAAAATGTTCCAGAAAGGGTCCAGGAAAGCCAGGGGGATGGTATATTACAGCAACACGTAGGGGTGTGGGCAGGATGGTGGATGGCATGGACTTTACATGATAAGAATAGGAGAGGAGCGAGGGAGAGATAATGAGTGTGAGGGGTAAAAGGTATATAGAAGGAAAGCACGAGTTTAGGGAAAATGCGGAGAGGAAAGAGCAGTAAAATGATGAAAAACAGGAAGCTGGAGGAGAGGGGGGGCAGGAACAGAGCCACTGACGTGGAGGATTTTTGGTGCTTTCAGGACTCAGGATGAAAAGAGAAAACATTTGCTGAAAAGAGAAAGTTTTTTCACATACGTTCATAAAGGGTTCTCAAAATCGGTGAAGCCGCACAGGGGACAAAAAATAAGTTTGGTTTGTGAGAAAACCGAATTATAAAAAAAACCTGAACAAAATAGCTTCGAAGCAACTGGAGGGAATAAAAATATAACTAATGGATCAACCAACACACGAAGAGAAGGGTGTATAATGGTTGTGGTGGAGGACAAAAAGTGAGATAAAAAGCCTCCACGCTATAATTAGTTATGTTTATTACTGTAGAAGCCACTTGCACATAACAGCAATTCAAAAAATTGCATCCCAGAGCTCCTGTGCCACATTCCCCATATGCAGCAAGGAATTCTGGGTAGGATATGCAAATCACAGTTCCATGGTGCACCACACACTGTCTGGAACTGCTGGGGGTAGGGCGGGCGGCAGTGTAGACGTTGTTTGGCACGCCCTCCTCTTGACATAATCAGACGGGGCCAGGCACCAGCAAGGAGGAAGGGACCAGGAGGAGAGAGAGCGCAGGCTTCCATATCCAGCACCGCGGGGGAGCCTGCTCTCTGACCTGGCAGATACAATGCAGCTCGCTGGGTAGCGAGTGCATCTTAGAAGAGGAGCAGCAGGGACACAGCACTGAAAAATATTATTCAATTTGTTATATACAGTCATGTCCAGAAATATTGGGACATCGACACAATTCTAACATCTTTGGCGCTATACACCACCACAATGGAGTTGGAATGAAACAAACACAATGTGCTTTAACTGCAGACTGTCAGCTTTAATTTGAGGGTATGTACATCCAACTCAGGTGAACGGTGTAGGATTTACAGCAGTTTGCAGATGTGCCTTCCACTTATTAAGGGACCAAAAGTAATGGGACAATTGGCTTCTCAGCTGTTCCATGGCCAGGTGTGTGATATTCCCTCATTACCCCAATTACAATGTGGAGATAAAAGGCCCAGAGTTCATTTCAAGTGTGCTATTTGCATTTGGAATCTGTTGCTGTCAACTCTCAAGATGAGATCCAAAGAGCTGTCACTATCAGTGAAGCAAGCCATCATTAGGCTGAAGAAACAAAATAAACCCATCAGACAGATAGCAAGAACATTAGGAGTGGCCAAAACAACTGTTTGGAACATTCTCAAAAAGAAGGAAAGCACCGGTGAGCTCAGCAACACCAAAAGACCCGGGAGACCACGGAAAACAACGGTGGTGGATAACTGAAGAATTCTTTCCCTGGTGAAGAAAACACCCTTCACAACAGTTGGCCAGATCAAGAACACTCTCCAGGATCCAGGAGGTAGGTGTATGTGTGTAAAAGTCAACAATCAAAAGAAGACTTCACCAGAGTGAATACAGAGGGTTCACCACAAGATGTAAACCATTGGTGAGCCTCAAAAACAGGAAGGCCAGATTAGAGTTTGCCAAACAACACCTAACAAAGCCTTCACAGTTCTGGAACAAGATCCTATGGACAGATGAGACCAAGATCAACTTGTACCAGAGTGATGGGAAGAGAAGAGTATGGAGAAGTAAAGGAACTGCTCATGATCCTAAGCATACCACTTCATCAGTGAAGCATGGTGGTGGTAGTCTCATGGCGTGGGCATGTATGGCTGCCAATGGAACTGGTTAACTTGTATTTATTGATGATGTGACTGCTGACAAAAGCAGCAGGATGAATTCTGAAGTGTTTCGGGCAATATTATCTGCTCATTCAGCCAAATGCTGCAGAATTCATTGGACGGCACTTCGCAGTGCAGATGGACAATGTGTCATGGAGCTGATGTAACGCTCCATGCTTCAAACCCCAAGAGACTTTATGTTCAATTGTATTGTGTGATTTTAAAATATATTACATGGTTTGGTTTTAGTTTAAATTAGTTAATGTAAAATGGCGTAACTTTAGTTTTAAATATACTTATATTCCTGTAGGTAAATGTGTTTCTGTATAGCCAGTAAACAAGCTTTACTGCTGTGTAATTTATGAAACAGGGCTTTCCCCCTTATCTGGCTGCATATTTGATTCAAGAAGTCTATGATAGTGTTTGTCTTTAATCTGATGTGTTAGAACAATAGATTATGGAAATGTTGTGTGAGCTAAAGGCTAAAAAATGTAAAGAATGTTTATTGTAAATACCTAACTGACATAATGTAATTAGCATATTGGTAGGACGATGTGCGTCATTTATGCAAATTATGACTGTTGGATTTCAGCATAAATGTGTCACGGTTCCCGGATCCCACCACGCAGTACTTAACCCCCAACACTCCACAAAACCCAGAAGCTACCAACAGTGTAGCTGTGAATGATCCCTATCTGTCTGGTCCTTAGAATTGGCCAGGTAAACTAACTAGACAGAAAAGGGTTAACAATATGGAGAGGAGTCAGCCGAGCCAGAATCAGGAATACAGAGTTCAGAATGGTCAAATGGAATAGCCGGGTCGGTATCAGAGCAGTAGCGTAGTACAAGAAAATAGTCTAGGGCAACAGAAGGCAGAATGGTCAGAACACAAGCAGAGGTCAATAACAGGTTAAATCAATATAGCAGTCAGGTACAAGGAGCTCAGGTATGGATAACCACGATCTGGCAACTGCTGAGAATACACTGAGGGTTTTTAAAGACCTTCACCAGACCACGCCCCCCACTCAAGCCACACCTCATGCAATCACCTCCCTGCCTGTCTCCATTTAAACCGGGCAGTGGTCAGCGAGCAGCATCAGACTTGCTGTCCTCAAGCACACAGGTAGGGCTGGAAGCCCCCAACGTTACAGTACCCCCTTCTCCACGGGAGGCCACCGGACGACCAACAGGACGAGTGGCAATACGACCACCAGGGCGATCGGGGTGCGAGGCATGGAACGCCCTGACCAACCTAGAGGCAGACTTGTCGGAAGCTGGAATCCAGGACCGGTCTTCCGGGCCATAGCCCACCCAATCGACCAAGTACTGCAGAACACCCCTGGACAGCCTAGAATCCAAAACCCTCCTAACCTCATACTCTGATTCACCATCAACCTGAACAGGTGGAGGAGGAAGAACGACCCGCGTGTACCTGTTACACAACAAAGGTTTCAGTAGGGAGGTGTGAAAGACGTTGTGCAAGCGAAGATGTTTAGGAAGGGCAAGAGCATAAGCCACAGGGTTAACGCGGCGAATGATCTTATATGGACCAATAAACCGAGGTGCCATTTTCATAGAAGGCACCCGTAACTTCACGTTCCTAGTAGACAACCAAACTCTATCCCCACGTTATAGGAGGGAGCTTGTAACCTATGCCTGTCAGCCTTGCGTTTCTGGACAGCAACATTGCGCTCCATATTTACGCGAATCTGTCTCCAAATCTCTTGTAGTTGAGTGAGATGGTCATCGAGAGCCGGGATGGCCTGTTCATTAAACTGAAGCGGTAGAGCCGGAGGGAAAAAACCATAGATAGCAGAAAAAGGAGAGTGGCCAGTGGTCTCATTAACAGCGTTATTACGTGCATACTCAGCCCAGGGCAACAACTCCGACCAATTGTCTTGTTGTTGTGTGGTAAAGCAACGTATGTACTGCTCGAGACCCTGATTTGCCCTCTCTGCTGCCCCATTGGTTTGTGGATGGTATGCTGAAGAGAAGGCCAATCGCACCCCCATCTCCGCACAGAAAACCCTCCAGAAACGAGAGACGAACTGAGCTCCTCTGTCAGAGACTATTTCAGACGGAACCCCATGTATTCGTACAATCTCTCTAGCAAAGACAACCGCCAGTTCTTTGGCTGTAGGAAGCTTAGGTAAAGGGACAAAATGAGCCATTTTGGAGAAGCGGTCTACAACTGTCAGAACCACAGTATGACCTTTGGACTTCGGCAAGTCCACAATAAAATCCATAGATAGATGAGACCAAGGCCTCTTAGGCGTGGGTAAAGGCTGCAATAGACCGACAGGCAAGGTTTTACTGGTTTTGCTTCTGGCACAGACTTGACAAGCCAAAACAAACAGGCGTACGTCCTGTCGCATGGTGGGTCACCAGAACTGTCTGGAAATACTGGTAAGAGTCTTAGTAATACCAGGATGACCTGCTGGTTTAGAATCATGAAACATTATGAGTAATTCTTGTCTTTCCTTTTCAGGTACAAACAACATATTTGGAGGCTTGTCAGGTGGAGCCCCCACTTGAGCTGCCTGGAGGCGTTCCAGGAAAGGCGAGGAGACAGACAAGACTGTGGAAGCCACAATACGTTCAGGAGGAACTATAGGATTGTGGTCTTGTGTATTAGATTCATATGGGTCATATTGACGAGATAAGGCATCAGCCTTTACATTGCGGTCACCTGGTCTGTAAGTCAATACAAAATTAAACCGAGACAGTAGCAATGACCACCTGGCCTGTCTCGAGTTCAAACGTTTAGCATCCCCGATGTACGTAAGGTTCTTATGATCAGTGATTATCAACAAAGGATCAAGAGTACCTTCCAACAAATGTCTCCACTCTGACAGGGCAGACACAATAGCAAGCAATTCTCTGTTGCCAATATCATAATTGCGTTCTGCTGGTGATAATTTTCTTGAAAAGAACCCACAAGGATGTAGTGGTTTCCCTGGAGATTCTCTTTGAGACAGGACAGCCCCAATGCCTATCTCAGAAGCATCAACCTCAAGAATAAACGGAATCCTGGGATCAGGATGCCGTAACACGGGAGCGGAAGTGAAAGCCTGTTTGAGGGCTTCGAATGCTTGTTTGGATTGAGAAGACCAGATCTGGTTCTTCAGACCTTTACGTGTCATATTAATGATAGGGGAGACTACAGCAGAATAATTCTTGATAAATCTCCTATAATAGTTAGAAAACCCCAGAAACCTCTGTATGGCCTTGAGACCTTGAGGGAGAGGCCATTCTGAGATGGCCGTGAGTTTAGAAGGATCCATCTCAAAACCCTCTGGAGTGATAATGTACCCAAGGAATTTCACAGTAGTAATGTTGAATAAACACTTCTCTAGTTTGCAATAAAGACCATTGTCCAGTAATTTTGCTAATACCTGTCTGACATGTGCATGGTGGGTTTTCAGATCGGGAGAGTAAATCAATATATCGTCTAGGTATACTATAACAAAGGTTTGCAAGAAATCTCTGAGCACATCATTAATAAAATCCTGGAATACCGCTGGAGCATTACAAAGACCGAAAGGCATGACCAAGTATTCATAATGCCCACTCCTGGTGTTAAATGCTGTTTTCCACTCATGCCCCTCTTTTATGCGTATCAAATTGTAAGCTCCTCTTAAATCAAGTTTTGTGTATACTGCTGAACCTCTTAACCTGTCGAACAGTTCCGATATGAGAGGGATAGGGTACACGTTCTTAATGGTGATCTTGTTAAGCCCCCTATAATCAATACACGGGCGTAAATCTCCCTCTTTTTTCGACACAAAAAAGAATCCAGCCCCTGCTGGAGAAGAGGAACGTCGGATAAAACCTCTCTCCAAATTCTCCTTGATATACTCCTCCATAATTTGGTTCTCCTTTATGGAAAGAGGATATACTTTGCCTCGAGGAGGCATAGTACCCAGATGAATATCAATAGCACAATCATATAGAAACATAGAAACATAGAAAAATGTGGGCAGATAAGAACCTTTCGGCCCATCTAGTCTGCCCAATTACATGGATACTTTACCTGGATTTATCTTTTGTTTAGGATAGCCTTATGCCTATCCCATGCCTGCTTAAATTCAATTACTGTTTTGGCCTCTACCACTTCAACTGGAAGACTGTTCCATGTATCCACCACCCTCTCAGTAAAATAATGCTTCCTGATGTTACTTTTAAACCTTTGCCCCTCTAATCTAAGACTATGTCCTCTTGTTTTGCTACTTTGTTTCCTTTTAAATATACTCCCTTCCTCTACCTTGTGGATTCCCTTTACGTATTTAAATGTTTCTATCATATCTCCTCTGTCTCGTCTTTTTTCCAAGCTGTACATGTTAAGATCATTAAGCCTTTCCTGGTAACTTTTCTCCTTCAAGCCGTACACCATTTTAGTAGCCCTTCTCTGAACTCTCTCTAAGATGTCTATATCCTTCTGGAGATACGGTCTCCAGTACTGCACACAGTACTCCAAGTGAGGTCTCACCAGTGCTCTGTACAGTGGCATGATCACTTCCCTTTTCCTACTGCTAATACCTCTCCCTACACAACCAAGCATTCTGCCAGCATTTCCAAGCATTCTGCCAGCATTTCCTGCTGCTCTATTACATTGACTACTTACCTTTAGATCCTCTGAAATAATAACCCCTAAATCCCTTTCCTCAGATGTTGAGGTTAGGACTGTATCAAATATTCTATATTCAGCCCTTGGGTTTTTACGTCCCAGGTGCATTATCTTGCACTTATCCACATTAAAACTCAATTGCCACAGCTCCGACCATTTTTTTAGTTTACCTAAATCATTTGTCATATGGTCTATGTGGAGGTAGTTTCTCTGCCCTGAGGTCTGCATATTGTTCAGGAACTTCAGTAGACAATGGAGGGGCTGTGGGTGTGTTCAGGGCACCGACATGCTGAATGGGTATTAAACAAGTCCCAAAACATGCAGAACTCCAAGACAGTATCTCTCCTTTAACCCAATCAATAACGGGATTGTGTTCCACCAACCAGGGGAAACCAAGTACAACAGGATTGGAAGGTGAGTGGATAACTTGGAATATGATCTTTTCTTTATGCAAGAGACCTGTAGTAAGAACTACTGTAATCGTATCGTGAGTAATCCTAGGGCAGGATAACGGTCTGCCATCTATGGCTTCAACGGCTAAGGGTGTCTCTCTTACAACCAGAGGTAGAGAAATGGAAGAAGCGTAGTTAACATCAATAAAGTTACCAGCAGCCCCAGAATCCACAAAAGCGGTATTATGTGTGGTCTTGGTCTCCCAAGCCAAGGATACTGGCAACATAAGTTTAGTGTCTTTGATAGGAGACATGCATGTCACACCCAAGGCCTGTCTCCTCAGCTGCCTTAGGTGCGGTAGTTTTCCGGCTTATCATGCAGCTTAGGGCGAGTAGGACATTGAAATCGTACATGTCCCTCCAAACCACAATACAGGCACAATCCCTCACGAAAACGCCTTGTTCTCTCCTCCTCTGTAAGCCTAGTACGGCCTAGTTGCATAGGCTCTGAGGGAGGAGATAACTATCTGGGTGGTGCTTGAAAGACAGGGGCCAACCTAGGTAACGGTCTCTTGGGCTTCTCTCTTGGAGTCCTTCTATCCCTTATCTGATTATCCAGATCTATACAGTAATCAATGAGTTCGCACAATACCTCAGGTAGTTTACGTGGAGCTAATTCATGCATCAACGACTCTGATAACCCCTCCATAAAAGCCAGAACCAGTGTCT
Organism: Leptobrachium leishanense; assembly: GCA_009667805.1. NCBI lineage: Eukaryota > Metazoa > Chordata > Amphibia > Anura > Megophryidae > Leptobrachium > Leptobrachium leishanense. The sequence goes on along the minus strand of CM019064.1, from coordinate 77,828,625 downwards.
CATTTGTCCAGTTCACATCAGAAACTAAGGTTTTAAATTCTATGGCATAATCAGACACAGTCCTGTTCCCTTGACGTATGCGGAACAAGGATTTGCCGGCTATCGTGGCCTTTCTGGTAGGATTAAATGTACGTTGTAACTCGGCTATGAATTCTTTATAATCCCGTACAATAGGTCTTTCTGCCTCCCATAAAGGAGTCGCCCATGTCAATGCTCTGCCAGACAGATGATTAATAATAAACCCCACTTTGGCAATGTCAGAGAAAAACATTTGTGGATTTAATTTAAAATGAATATCCACATGGACCAAAAATCCTCGGCACTCAGAGGGAGTACCGTCAAACCTCATAGGAGCGGTCATGTGTACCTGGGATGTCTGAACGACAGGGGGCTCAGGTATAGCAGGCGGGGGTGCAACCCCAACTGGTTCCAGGTGTGCAGTACGATTCAGGATAGTTTGTAAGGCAATGGCAAACTGATCCATCCTATGATCCTGCTCATCCTGTCTGGATACAAAGGTAGCCAAGTGCTGTGTTAAATCTGCGGGATCCATATTGGCCAGATCGTAATGTCACGGTTCCCGGATCCCACCACGCAGTACTTAACCCCCAACACTCCACAAAACTCAGAAGCTACCAACAGTGTAGCTGTGAATGATCCCTATCTGTCTGGTCCTTAGAATTGGCCAGGTAAACTAACTAGACAGAAAAGGGTTAACAATATGGAGAGGAGTCAGCCGAGCCAGAATCAGGAATACAGAGTTCAGAATGGTCAAATGGAATAGCCGGGTCGGTATCAGAGCAGTAGCGTAGTACAAGAAAATAGTCTAGGGCAACAGAAGGCAGAATGGTCAGAACACAAGCAGAGGTCAATAACAGGTTAAATCAATATAGCAGTCAGGTACAAGGAGCTCAGGTATGGATAACCACGATCTGGCAACTTCTGAAACTATACTGAGGGTTTTTAAAGACCTTCACCAGACCACGCCCCCCACTCAAGCCACACCTCATGCAATCACCTCCCTGCCTGTCTCCATTTAAACCGGGCAGTGGTCAGCGAGCAGCATCAGACTTGCTGTCCTCAAGCACACAGGTAGGGCTGGAAGCCCCCAACGTTACAAAATGGTGACATTTTTGTTCATTAAAAAGTCAGAACTCTCAAGCTCAGAGAGAGAGAGAATCCTGTTGGAACATACAGCCGCATCTGGTGTTTCATTCAGCGACGCTACACTATACACTCAACCTCAGAAGGCACCGAGCGGCCTTCTGGAAATTCCTAACGGCTCCAGGGCAGAGAAACAGAAGAAGGCGGGTCAAGCTGCTTGAGGCGCTGAGGACAGCGCTCCCAGTAGCCGGGCTGACCGCAACGAAGGGGTGTCTGGAGAGTCAGGACAGGCGGAAGAGAACATTTCCATCACACAATAGAAACATAGAAACATAGAAAAATGTCGGCAGATAAGAACCTTTCAGCCCATCTAGTCTGCCCAATTACATGGATACTTTACCTGGATTTATCTTTTGTTTAGGATAGCCTTATGCCTATCCCATGCCTGCTTAAATTCAATCACTGTTTTGGCCTCTACCACTTCTACTGGAAGACTGTTCCATGTATCCACCACCCTCTCAGTAAAATAATGCTTCCTGATGTTACTTTTAAGCCTTTGCCCCTCTAATCTAAGACTATGTCCTCTTGTTTTGCTATTTTGTTTCCTTTTAAATATACTCCCTTCCTCTACCTTGTGGATTCCCTTTACGTATTTAAATGTTTCTATCATATCTCCTCTGTCTCGTCTTTTTTCCAAGCTGTACATGTTAAGATCATTAAGCCTTTCCTGGTAACAATGACCCAAAGCATACTGCAAAAAAGCAACCAAAGAGTTTTTGAAGGGACAGAAGTGGAATGTTATGCAATGGCCAAGCCAATCACCTGACCTGAATCCCATTGAGCATGCATTTCACTTGCTGAAGACAAAACTGAAGGGAAAATGCCCCAAGAACAAGCAGGAACTGAAGACAGTTGCAGTAGAGGCCTGGCAGAGCATCACCAGGGATGAAACCCAGCGTCTGGTGATGTCTATGCGTTCCAGACTTCAGGCTGTGATTGACTGCAAAGTATTTGTAACCAAGTATTAAGAAGGGAAAGTTTGATTTATGATTATTATTCTGTCCCATTACTTTTGGTCCCTTAACAAGTGGGGGCACATCTGCAAACTGCTGTAAGTCCTACACTGTTCACCTGAGTTGGATGTACATACCCTCAAATTAAAGCTGACAGTCTGCAGTTAAAGCACATTGTGTTTGTTTAATTCCAACTCCATTGTGGTGTATAGAGCCAAAGATGTTACAATTGTGTCCATGTCCCAAGATTTCTGGACCTGATTGTATATATATATATATATATGTGTGTATATAGATATATTAATACTGATTAGTTGCATTTGTTGATAGGGTTTGAATTATTATTACAGATGGTTACAGGAGACAAATGGGGCATTTAGAAACTCACATTCTTACAGACATCTCTAGACTTACAAAATAAGCAGCGCCAATTTGAAACAGGTTTATATCATTTCTTTTGTTTAGTTGGGGGCAGGTAATTAAAGTTTCTCTACACTCCTGAACACAGATGGCATCAGTCAGTGAACCAAAGGATGTCACACACGTGTTAAATAACAGTCTTGTCAAGAGGGAGACAAAGAGTTTCCTGCTCAGACGTAAAGCACCATATTTCTTTCTATAGGATATTATATATCACATGTGGTCCCTAATACCAGTAGTTTTAGCTTTATGATAATAAGCAGGAAGAAGGCCTGTAACATATAAAAGAAAGCGTAACAGATTTTTAGCCACCAATTCATTAAGAACCATCTTGGAAAGCTCCAGCAACACCTAATGCATTATATCCTGAAGAAGGAGCTGTGCAGCATCATCATCTAAGAACTTTATATCTTGCTGCTTTGACTTGGTCCTGTAACTTTTATTCTACATACAGACTGCTAAGAATCAAAGTGTCGATTGTAGAAATTAATATACAGCTTTCTACAAAAGACATTTGTATTCTTCTGTATCCTGTCGTGAAACGTATACATTAGGGATGTGCGTTTCGGGTTTCGGAATTTCGAAATTTTCACGAAATTTCCCGATTCGTGTTTTCGGATGCGGCCGAATTTCCGAAAATTTTTAGATCCGAAAATGGCAGATCCGAAAAGTTTTCCGAGCCGAAATGAAATATTTTCGGAATTTTCGAATGTACTTGAAATGTGTCAAATCGAAATTTATTGCTTTGAAACGAGGAGAAAAGACTTTCCGAAAAAACGAAAATTTCCGAAATCACGAAAAGTCGATACAAAAAACGAGCTAAGTGACACGAAAATACGAAAAATGGTCGATATTCCGAAAAAAAAAAGTACACGAAAAACGAATCGAGCCGAACCGAATCGAAACAGAAATCGGTCGAAACGAGCCGAATCGAAAAGTTTAAAAATCCGAAAAATCGAACCGAATCGAACCGAAAAAAAAATCGGTGCACAAGCCTAGTATACATCAATATCTTTGGAAGAAACCCAGAGACAGGAATTTCTTTCAAGCGCCCGGCAGATAGTTTAAAAATTTGGATCCCTGTCATAATAGTTTGCATTTTATTACTTTGTATTTCTGTAACCACTCAATGTTCTTGAACCCAGGACATACTTGAAAACGAGAGAAATCTCAATGTATCCTTCCTGGTAAAATCCTTTGCAAATAAATAAATAAATAAATAAAGCAAGTGACCAGGGATTCAATTTTTTTTTGCACCCCTCCTGGTTTTGCGTTCTTAGGCAGCCACCTGTACCCTCTTACAGTGCCAGCTCCCCTGATCACACCGCTTGCCTGACAATCCGCAGCTCCGGCAGATGTGTGTAAATATGCTACACCCCCACTCGCCGTGCTGTTTAAAGTTTCAGTGGCTGCAGAGAGAGGGGGTGCAGCATGTTTACACACATCTGCCAGAGCTGGGGCACTGAAGAAACAGAGGGGGGATTTTATTTAACCAGCCCTCCCTTGTCAATCAAATCAAATCAAAATAAGCTTTATTGGCAGCACCAAATACATTTTAGCATTGCCAAAGCATATGGGGAGAAGGGGGGGGGGGTAGTGGGACATATATATGGGGGGGGGGAATGGGCAAGTCCATGGACATTATCAGGGGTAAGGGATAATGTGAAGGGGGATGGGGGCGAGTCCGTGTTGGGGATTTATAAGTCCAGGATCTCTCATGTTCCTCTCAGTCTGTGACATTCTGTGACGTATTCGGCAGATATTTTCACTGCCGGCTCCTCTTCTCCCAGTATGATGTGGAGTTTCCTCGTCTCTTCTCCCAGTATGATGTGGAGTTTCCTCGTCTCTTCTCCCAGTATGATGTGGAGTTTCCTGGTCTCTTCTCCCAGTATGATGTGGAGTTTACGCGTCTCTTCTCCCAGTATGATGTGGAGTTTCCTCGTCTCTTCTCCCAGTATGATGTGGAGTTTACGCGTCTCTTCTCCCAGTATGATGTGGAGTTTCCTCGTCTCTTCTCCCAGTATGATGTGGAGTTTCCTCGTCTCTTCTCCCAGTATGATGTGGAGTTTCCTCGTCTCTTCTCCCAGTATGATGTGGAGTTTCCTGGTCTCTTCTCCCAGTATGATGTGGAGTTTCCTCGTCTCTTCTCCCAGTATGATGTGGAGTTTCCTGGTCTCTTCTCCCAGTATGATGTGGAGTTTCCTCGTCTCTTCTCCCAGTATGATGTGGAGTTTCCTCGTCTCTTCTATAGAGGAGAAGTCCGGGATGAGAGCGGAGAGTATCTGGAAGTGAGTTTCCCTCAGTGCTGAGTACTTGGGGCACTGTAGGAGGAAGTGGACCTCATCTTCCAGGGCCTCCTGGTCACAATGCTGGCACAGTCTATCCTCCCTGGACTTGTAGGTCTGTCTATGCCGCCCTGATTCAATTTCCAGGCTGTGGGCGCTCAGTCTGTACCGGCTCAGGATCTGTCTGTCCTTGGGGTCTTGTAGTACCTCCAGGTATGGGGCCAGTTTGTATTCCCTCTGTAAGGATTGGTAAATGGTGAGTTTCTTGGAGTTTCCTATATCGTGTCTCCATTCTCTGATATAGTTTTCCCTGGAATCGTTAATTAGGGCCTTTATTTGATATTTTGTCAGGTTGCATTCATGGGGGCTTTGGATGATCAGGGTGGATATGAGTTGTTGCAGCCCACATGGTTTTGGATGGTCCTTGTTGGCCAGTAGGGCTTTATGGTGGTATGAGTTGAGGCTGCTGATGTTTAGGTGGTCCCAGTATGATAGCGCCCTCTTCTGTACTGCAAGAAGTAAGGGGAGTCTGCCCAGCTCGGCCCGGCAAGCATTGTTAGAGGTGCTCCGATGGACTTGGAGGAGGTGCTTGCAGAATTCCAGATGGAATATTTCTGTTGGGCTGGTGTCCCATTTGGGTTGGTCAGGGTAGGTGATGGGGCCCCATACTTCACTGCCATAAAGGAGGATTGGAGTGATGACGCTATCAAAGATTTTAAGCCAGACTCTTACAGGCGGTTTTAGTTTGTAGAGGTTTCTCCTGATGGCATAGAAGGTTCTACACGCCTTGTCTCTTAGGGCCTCTATGGCTGGTTTGAAACTTCCCGATCGGTTTGTTTCTAGGCCGAGGTATGTGTAGCTGTTGGCTTCATCAAGAGTGCAGTCATTAAGTGTGAAAGAGGAACTCTTAGTTTTTGCGTCCTTCCTTTGGAAAACCATGACCTTACATAGTTACATAGTTACATAGTTATATAGGCTGAAAAAAGACATGCGTCCATCGGGTTCAGCCTCTCCCACATAACCTACTGCTGTTGATCCAAAAGAAGGCAAAAAACCCAGTCTGAAATGCTCGCCAATATGCAACATACTGGGAAAAAATTCCTTCTTGACCCCAGAATGGCGTCAGATTCTCCTTGGATCAAGAAGCTTTTACCCACATATTAAATATTATAACCCTTAATATTCTGTGTCTGCAGGAAGTCATCCAGTCGCTTTTTAAAAGTCTGTACAGACTCTGACCCAACCACCTCAACAGGCAGAGAATTCCACAGCTTTATTGTTCTCACCGTAAAATAACCCTTCCTATGCTTTAAGCTAAATTTTCTTTCTTCCAGTCTAAATGGATGACCCCTTGTCCTATGTATAGTCCTGTTAATGAATAGGTTATCAGACAATGGTTGATAATGGCCCCGTATATATTTATATAAGGTTATCAGATCCCCTCTAAGGCGCCGTTTCTCTAAACTAAACAGGTTTAAGCTTGTTAATCTTGCCTCATAACTTAACCCTTCCATTCCCCTTATTAATTTAGTTGCCCGTCTCTGCACTTTTTCTAACGCTATAATATCTTTTTTTAAGACCGGTGCCCAAAATCGCACGGCATATTCAAGGTGCGGCCTTACCATTGATTTATACAGAGGCAAAATTATGTTTTCATCCCGTGAGTGAACTCCCCTTTTAATGCATGCCAATACTTTGCTGGCCTTGGCAGCTGCTGTTTGACATTGCACATTGTTACTTAGTTTGAAGTCTATGATTATTCCCAAATCCTTCTCCTGCTTGGATTTCCCTAACTCCGTACCATTTAGGGTATAAATTACTTGCGTGTTCTTCACTCCAAAGTGCATAACTTTGCATTTATCTACATTAAATTTCATCTGCCATTTAAGTGCCCAGTCCCCCAATCTATCTAAATCCCTCTGCAGCGAAGTAACATCCTGCTCACATTGTATTACTTTTCCTAGTTTTGTGTCATCTGCAAACACTGATACATGACTTTCAATGCCTATCTCAAGGTCATTTATAAATAAATTGAATAGTATTGGTCCTATAACAGACCCCTGAGGGACACCGCTTACCACTGGTGTCCATCTTGAAAATGTACAATTTATGACCACTCTCTGTACCCTATCTTTTAGCCAGTTTTCTATCCAAGAACAAGTATTTTCATCTAGTCCAATTTTTCTTAATTTAAATAGTAACCTTTTGTGTGGAACTGTGTCGAAAGCTTTGGCAAAATCTAAGTAAATCACATCCACTGCGACCCCCGATCTATACTTCTACTTACTTCCTCATAGAACGTAATTAGGTTAGTCTGACATGATCTGTGTTTCATGAAACCATGCTGATTTTTGCCAATTACATTATACCTCCCAATAAATTCCTGAATATTATCCCTTAGTAACCCCTCAAATACTTTCCCAGCCACAGATGTTAAGCTCACAGGTCTATAATTCCCAGGCACAAATTTTAAACCTTTCTTAAATATAGGGACCACGTCAGCTTTTCTCCAATCCTCTGGTACTATTCCTGAAAGAATAGAATCTTGAAAGATTAAGAACAGAGGTTTACATATTTCAACACATAGCTCTCTCAGTACTCGCGGGTGAATTCCACCTTTGTTTTCTTTTGGTTGACGGGTAGTGCCCATGCCGCACTCTATTTTTCCAGCACTTCCAGGCTGTCTTGTAGACCTCTCTCTGTTGGTGACAGTAATAGGAGGTCATCTGCATACAACAGGAACTTCACCTCGGTGTCATGTAGAGTTAGTCCTGGTGCTGAGGAGGATTCTAGAGCTTCAGCCAGTCCATTGATGTAGATGTTAAAGAGGGTTGGACTTAGGCTGCAGCCTTGTCTGACTCCACGAGCCTGCCAGAAATACTCTGTTCTCTTCCCATTCACCTTTATGCTGCAGAAGTTCTCATTATATGAGCTCTTGATGACGTCATATGTTTTCCCTCCTATTCCACTCTCCAGTAGTTTGAGGAACAGGCCTGGGTGCCACACTGAGTCAAAGGCCTTCTTAAAGTCCACAAAGCAGGCAAATATTTTCCCATGTTTTGTATTGTGGACATGGTCCTTGATGAGACTGTGCAGGGTGTAGATGTGATCTGTAGTGCGATGGTTTGGCATGAACCCTGCTTGACTTCTGTTGAGGACGTTATGCTGTGTCAGGAAGCTGAGGATTCTTTTGTTCTGGATGCTATTGAACAGTTTTCCCAGCGGCTGCTGACACATATCCCTCTGTAGTTGGCTGGATCATATTGGTCTCCACTCTTATGGATGGGTGTTATGAGGCCTTGGTTCCATACTTGAGGGTAGAATCCAACGCTCAGGACCAGGTTGAAAACGTTACATATTGAGGCGTGTACTTCTGGAGAGCCGTGTTTAATCATCTCTGGAAGAATTCCATCCATCCCGCTGGCTTTTTTACTTCGCAGATCTTGAATTTTTTCTGCTACTTCTTGGGGTGTAATGGGTGTATCTAACGGGTTTTGGAAATCCTTGATTTTTTTCCTCCAGTTCATGTAGTCTTCTGATGATGTGTTCCTGTTCCCCAGTTAGCTCCTCTTTGGGAATGTCTTTGTACAGGCTCTTGAAGTAGTTGAGCCAGATGTTGCCATTTTGGATGTGGAGGTGGTTTTTCTTGGATCTTGAGCCGATTTGACTCCAGGTTTCCCAGAAAGAGTTATCCTGAAGAGCCTCTTCCAGTTGTTGAAGGTTTTGGGAGATGAGGTTTTGTTTTTTCTTTTTGAGGATTTGTTTATAGTTTTTCTGCAGGACACCATGAGTGATCCTCAGGTCGATGTTGTCGGGGTCTCTGTGTTTTTTATTTGAGACTGTTCGTAGGTTGTTTCTTAGCGTTCTGCATTCTTTGTCAAACCATTTATTGGGTTGTTTATTGGATGATTTCTTGAAGTTGACTTTATTAATGTTGGAGGTCTCTGCGATGGTGTGTAGTATGCTGTGGAGGTCCTTTGCTGCTTGGTTCACCCCCTGGGGACTTAGTACATAGGTATGGTTTTGAAAGACTGTTAGCTGATCTTTGATGTCGGGTCTGTTGATGACCTCTCTGTAGGCTATGGTAGAGTGTCTGGTCCATTTGAACGATGGTGGGAGGTTGTACAGTCCGCTCTGATGGGGTTTTGAGGATGTTTGTTTGAGGATTTAATATAAAGCAGTAGTTGGCTGTGGTCTGACAGGTGTGTTTGTGGGTTGACGGTGAAGGCGTTGATGTGAGTGGAGTTCATATCTGTGATTGCATAGTCGACCACACTGTTTCCTACATGGGAGCTTAATGTATACCTTCCCAGAGAGTCTCCCTTGGTGCGGCCATTAAGGATGTAGAGCCCGAGACTCCGACACAAATTCAGTAATTTTCTTCCACTCTTGTTGGTTGTATTGTCATAGCTGTTTCTTTGCACCTGTATTGACTCCTGACAGTAGTTTGCGGCTCCCAAAATGTATGTGTTCCCATCTGAGGTCACATAGTCCTTTTCTCTTCCTGTCCTGGCGTTGAGGTCTCCATAGAGAAGCACGTGTCCTAGGGACTGGAAGTGGGAGGCCTCACTCTGTACCACCTCATAGGTGTCTGTTTTGGAGTATGGAGACTCTGGTGGTGCAATGTAAGCTGCACATAGGAAGATGTATGACTGAGAGGTGAGGATGGAGCTACTTATTTTTATCCAGATGTGGCTGTCTCCTTTCTTGATTGCTTTGATGTTCTCGTGTAGCTCCTCCTTAAACCAGTTTAATATTCCTCCTGAATGGCGACCCTGTTTGATGCTTTTATCCTTCTGGGCGGGCACGGAAAATTCTCTGTAGCCCACAGGTGTTTGTGGGTCATCCTGTGCCCGGCTCCATGTTTCCAGCAGGATTTGTATGTCCACTTGTGCAGTCTATGTTTGAAGTCTGGATCGTTTACTTTGGATCCAAAGGCTGAAGCATTCAGACCCTGAATGTTCCAGCTACTGATTGTTAGTGATGTCATTTTATGTTGTTATACCTTGTAATGAGCAAAATTACATGGGACAACCAGGTTGTGGATGGTTGTCATTGTAGTTCATTATGAGATCAATTCACAATAATTTGTTGTATAGTGTGTCGAGGAGGGTCCGTATCTCCTCCAAGTCTCTGTTCTGTGGAGGTCTTGATGTCCATCTTGGGGCGGGTGGTTTCCTCCATTCCTGCCATCTGTTTTGTCCTGTTCTTGGTTTAAATGTGGTGTTCTTGTCTTGGTGCGGTGCGGTTTGAGGTCGTCTTGTGGTGGTTGTTGTTGTGTTAGTTTGGGTTTGGTTTGTGCCAGGTTCGGGGATATGGGTTCTGTTCAGTACAATGTCTTTAAATTCTCTTGCCAGGTGACTCACCCCTTGTTTGTTGAGGTGTTTGTTATCGTAGAGGTGTTCAGGGGTTATGGAAGGGTGTTGGGCCAGATGAATGTTGGGCTTTGAGCTAGTTTTAGCCGCCAGTTCTGTGTTGATGTTCTGGATGATGTGGTTCGATATGTCCTTCCTCGGAAGTAGACAAGATAGGATTATTTTGGAGTGGGGGAACTTTTACTGTGCAGTGTCTGTTAGTTGTGACAGTTTGTCTGCAATGCCTTTCTGTTCTGTCTGAATGTTGTTCGTACCTGAGTGTATGATGATTTGTTTGGGGTTCGTGAAGTATGGATTTGTGAGGACTTCCATTGTCTGTTCAATGGTAGCACAATGGATTTTGGTGACGTTTTTTCCTGGGAAGAGCCTTCTTGTGTTTAAGTACTTCCCATTTGAATCCATTATTATTACAGTTTCAGGGGTTTGTTGTCTGGGATTTGTTGGCCGGCTGGTTGTGGGTTCAGGATTTTGTGAGTGGTTTTGGCTGTCACTGATCTCTGTGTTGTTGATGTATGGAGTTTTATTTGTCTCATGTTTATTTTCAGGCACTTTGTCTATATTAATCATTGTTGATTCTCTCTCCTGGTTGATGGGCTGTGTTTGTGTTTTAAGTTTCCTCATCTCTTCTCTCAGCTGGATATTTTCCTCTTGAAGTTCTTGGATCTTCAGTTGGATGTCCTGTATGGCAGACCTGTGTTCAGATTTCAGGGTGTTAAATTCTTCTCTGAGTTGGTAATCTGCATTTCTGTCACCTGGTTCCCTTTGAAGCTGTTCCTTGAATTGAATGAAGTCTCTTTCTAATTGGGATATGCAGTCGGTGAGGATTTTGGGTGAGGGAGATCTTGACTGGGGCATAATGCAGACATGACTCTGGGGGATTTCTTTGCTGTAATGTGTTCCTCACAGGTCTTACTAGCTGGACTTTCAAGGTCCTTGAAGTCCTTGGCTTGTTCTTTAATTTGAGGGAAGAGTTGCTCAAATTCCTCTAAATGGGTCTCGGTGCCTTGTACCATGATGGTGCCATTGTGATAAATATTTACGGCGAGTACATTACACTCTTTATTTTCCTCATCCCTGACCGTGATCTGGCGGCCCCTGTAGATATCTCCTTTTGTAATATTATTGTAGTATTTGCAGAAAGCTCTATGCCAGGCCTCAGTGTTCTCCGTATGAAATAATACATTTGTTTTCATCCTACCCTGATCATTATTTGAGAAGTCAGCAAACAGAGTCTCTGGATTTTGTCCAATTTGTTCCTTTTTTTTATGGCTTTTTTTGCCTGGTTGCTCTTTTCTGTCTCCAAGGTGTCGGACCCCCTGCTGCCTGAGGCTTGTGTGCTGGAGTCTTTGTTCTGTCTTTTTAAAGTGCAGTTTTCCATGTTGAATGTATTTGTATGTTTCAAAAGTGATGTTTCTATATAAATTTGATAATCTTGTGGGTTATTGGTGTTGTGGGAGGATGGTCCTACCTTGTTCTGCAGTTTGCTGGAATCTGGTGCTTTCTGATGCTGGTCTTCTGGATGGACTTGTTGTTTTCCCTTGTTTAGTTTTCTTTTATCTCTTCATTGAATATTCTTTGCTTGTTTGTCATCTTGTATGAAGTCTTTGTTTTCCTGGTTAAATCCTTCAATCCTGCTCATTATAAGGTATAAAATGGGGAAGTTTTCAGGAGCTCCTTCTCAGTGCTGCTGCTCTCACCGCTTGTAAGATATACTCTCTCCCTTGTCACTTACTGGGAGAAGAGGGGGGGTTATTGGTCCCTACATACACTCCTGACAATCGGAAGCGTTCAGGAGCAACATGAGCTGCCGAGCACTTCCGATTCTCTGCCTGACTCTGCAGGAGGAGGGAGGAGCATCATGCTCTCTCCTGTTAGTTCGGGCTGGTGGTGAGGTGCCGGTACTGAGTACCGGTGAGTTACCCCCTGAAAAAAAGCCCTGTAATATATATACACTGCTCAAAAAAATAAAGGGAACACTTAAACAACACAATGTAACTCCAAGTCAATCACACGTCTGTGAAATCAAACTGTCCACTTAGGTAGCAACACTGATTGACAATCAAGTCCACATGCTGCTGCTGCTGTGCAAATGGAATAGACAACAGGAGGGAAGCATCGGCAGGTAACAAGACATCCCCAATAAAGGAGTGGTTCTGCAGGTGGTGACCACAGGCTACTTCTCAGTTCCTATCTTTCTGGCTGATGGTTTGGTCACTTTTGAATGCTGGCGGTGCTGTCACTCTAGTGGTAGCATGATACAGAGTCTACAACCTACACAAGTGGCTCAGGTAGTGCAGCTCATCCAGGATGGCACATCAATGCGAGCTGTGGCAAGAAGGTTTGCTGTGTCTGTCAGCGTAGTGTCCAGAGCATGGAGGTGCTACCAGGAGACAGGCCAGTACATCAGGAGACGTGGAGGAGGCCGTAGGAGGGCAACAACCCAGCAGCAGGACCGCTACCTCCGCCTTTGTGCAAGGAGGGACAGGAGGAGCACTGCCAGAGCCCTGCAAATTGACCTCCAGCGGGCCACAAAAGGGCATGTGGCTGCTCAAACGGTCAGAAACAGACTCCATGAGGGTGGTATGAGGGCCCGACGTCCACAGGTGGGGGTTGTGATTACAGCCCAACACCGTGCAGGACGTTTGGCATTTGCCAGAGAATACCAAGATTGGCAGCTTTGCCACTGGCGCCCTGTGCTCTTCACAGATAAAAGCAGGTTCACACTGAGCAGATGTGACAGACGTGACAGGGTCTGGAGAAGCCATGGAGAACGTTCTGCTGCCTGCAACATCCTCCAGCATGGCCGGTTTGGCAGTGGCGGGTCAGTAATGTTGTGGGGTGGCATTTCTTTAGGGGGCCGCACAGCCCTCCATGTGCTCACCAGAGGTAGCCTGACAGCCATTAGGTACCGAGATGAGATCCTCAGACACCTTGTGAGACCATATGCTGGTGCGGTTGGCCCTGGGTTCCTCCTAATGCAAGACAAGCTAGACCTCATGTGGCTGGAGTGTGTCAGCAGTTCCTGCAAGACGAAGGCATTGATGCTATGGACTGGCCCGCCCGTTCCCCAGACCTGAATCCAATTGAGCACATCTGGGACATCATGTCACGCACCATCCACCAATGCCACGTTGCACCACAGACTGTCCAGGAGTTGGGGGATGCTTTAGTCCAGGTGTGGGAGGAGATCCCTCAGGAGACCATCCGCCACCTCATCAGGAGCATGCCCAGGCGTTGTAGGGAGGTCATACAGGCACGTGGAGGCCACACACACTACTGAGCCTCATTTTGACTTGTTTGAAGGACATTACATCAAAGTTGGATCAGCCTGTAGTGTTTTCCACTTTAATTTTAGTGTAACTCCAAATCCAGACCTCCGTGGGTTAATCAATTTGATTTCCATTGATAATGTTTGTGTGATTTTGTTGTCAGCACATTCAGCGACACAATGTAACGACCCCAGTGTTTAATAAGAAGATTTCATTAATTCACATCGAGCAGGTCTTATGTTTGTGTCCCTGTATTTTTTTGAGCAGTGTATATATATATAGACACTGACATACCAGCGTGCCGCGCAGGCAAAGCAAACACAAGCTTAAATCAATAAAAATGTGTCGAAAAAGTCTTCAAAAAAATGATCTTTTAAGGCTGGAGTCAGACGACGCAATGCGAACGTGCGTTTAGCCGCACTTTATTACGGCCGTGGTAGCAGCAAATGACGTCCGACGCAGGCCCACACACGAAGTACGGCCGCACGAAAGTTTGGCCGCGGAACGCAAGCGGCAAACAAACGCATTTTCGCAAGAACGTCGAACCGCTAGTACTGACGTACAGAGTGCGCTGCGGCCGCATAGCGGCGTGTGTGTGTGATTAGGAGACGTCAGACACTGCTAATGTCCGGCCAACATAACGTCCAGACGCCCAACGTTTCCTGGTTTGGATCCGTATGAAATCACGGACGAAATTGTGCATCGTATGACCGCTATTGCGTCTTCCGTGAAAAAGAACGTCCATGCGTTCGGACGCACTTTTTTACAGATGATGCTAAAAATGTGTTCGTCTGACCCCTTATTTATTTATAAAATATTTCCCAGGACGGACACATTGAGATTTCCCTCGTTTTCCAGGACGGATACATTGAGATTTCCCTCGTTTTCCAGGACGGACACATTGAGATTTCCCTCGTTTTCCAGGATGGACACATTGAGATTTCCCTCGTTTTCCAGGACGGATACATTGAGATTTCCCTCGTTTTCCAGGACGGACACATTGAGATTTCCCTCATTTTCCAGGATGGACACATTGAGATTTCCCTCGTTTTCCAGGACGGACACATTGAGATTTCCCTCGTTTTCCAGGACGGACACATTGAGATTTCTCTGGTTTTCCAGGATGGACACATTGAGATTTCCCTCGTTTTCCAGGACAGACACATTGAGATTTCCCTCGTTTTCCAGGACGGATACATTGAGATTTCCCTCGTTTTCCAGGACGGATACATTGAGATTTCCCTCGTTTTCCAGGACGGACACATTGAGATTTCTCTGGTTTTCAGTTTGTCCTGGATTCAAGAACATTAAAATGTTACAGAAACACAAAGTAATAAAATGCAAGATATTAAAAACACAAATATACAGATTAACATTAATATACAACAATCAAGCTGCATTATGGGAAAACCGATTATGTTAGAACTTTTGAATGCATCATTTTTTCCACTTTTGTGACACAATCCACTCCATAAATCCACACTTTGTGCATACAAACAAAATACACAAGTTTAGCTTAACAATATTATTTTAGAATAAAAATTCAGATTACGGATAAACTGTACAAATTAAACCACTTTTGTATTTCTCTCAATTTTCCAGCTTGAAAGCCCAGCACGTGCCTTTCAGCAGCCAAGTGATGCCGAGCTGCCGGCGTTCCCTGCCAAACTCTGGTCTTCTGTATAAAATGTGTGGTTTAAAAAAGAAAACAATGAATTGTGTGTGTGTGTGTGTCTGTGTGTGTATGTGTCTGTGTGTGTGTCTGTGTGTGTGTCTGTGTGTGTGTGTCTGTGTGTGTGTGTGTCTGTGTGTGTATGTGTCTGTGTGTGTGTCTGTGTGTGTGTGTGTCTGTGTGTGTATGTGTCTGTGTGTGTGTGTCTGTGTGTGTGTCTGTGTGTGTGTGTCTGTGTGTGTGTGTGTCTGTGTGTGTATGTGTCTGTGTGTGTGTCTGTGTGTGTGTGTGTCTGTGTGTGTATGTGTCTGTGTGTGTGTCTGTGTGTGTGTGTGTGTGTGTGTCTGTGTGTGTGTGTGTCTGTGTGTGTATGTGTCTGTGTGTGTGTCTGTGGTGTGTGTGTCTGTTGTGTGTGTGTGGTCTTGTGTGTGTGTCTGTGTGTGTGTCTGTGTGTGTGTGTCTGGTGTGTGTGTGTGTGTGTCTGGGTGTGTATGTGTCTGTGTGTGTGTCTGTGTGTGTGTGTCTGTGTGTTGTGTGTGTGTCTGTGTGTGTATGTGTCTGTCTGTGTGTCTGTGTGTGTGGTGTGTGCTGTGTGTGTATGTGTCTGTGTGTGTCTGTGTGTGTGTGTATGTGTGTCTGTGTGGTGTGTATGTGTTGGTGGTCTGTGTGTGTGTGTATGTGTGTGTATGTGTGTCTGTGTGTGTCTTGTGTGTGTGTGTCTGTGTGTGTGTGTCTGTGTCTGTGTTGTGTGTGTCTTGTGGTGTGTATGTGGTGTGTGTATGTGTGTCTGTGTGTGTATGTGTGTCTGTGTGTGTCTGTATGTGTTGTGTGTCTGTGTGTGTGTGTGTGTGTGTGTGTCTGTGTGTGTCTGTGTGTGTGTGTCTGTGTGTGTGTGTGTCTGTGTGTGTGTATGTGTGTGTGTATGTGTGTCTGTGGTGTCTCTGTGTGTGTGTGTCTGTATGTGTGTGTGTATGTGTGTCTGGTGTGTCTGTGTCTGTGTGTGTGTCTGTGTGTGGTCTGTGTGGTGTGTCTGTGTGTGTGTGTCTGTGTTGTCTGTGTGTGTGTGACTGTGTGTGTCTGTGTGTGTGTGTCTGTGTGTGTGTGTGTGGTGTGTGTCTGTGTGTGTGTGTCTGTGTGTGTGTCTGTGTGTGTGTGTCTGTGTGTGTTTGTCTGTGTTGTGTGTGTTGTGTGTGTGTGTGTGTCTGTTGTGTGGTGTGTCTGTGTGTGTGTGTGTCTGGTGTGTGTGTGTGTCTGTGTGTGTGTGTCTGTGTGTGTGTGTGTCTGTGTGTGTGTCTGTGTGTGTGTGTGTGTGTGTCTGTGTGTGTGTGTCTGTGTGTGTGTGTGTGTGTCTGTGTGTGTGTGTGTCTGTGTGTGTGTGTGGTGTGTCTGTGTGTGTGTGTGTGTCTGTGTGGTGTGTCTGTGTGTGGTGTGTCTGTGTGTTGTGTGTGTGTGTGTGTGTGTGTGTTCTGTGTGTGTGTGTGTCTGTGTGTGTGTGTGTTGTGTGTGTGTGTCTGTGTGTGGTGTGGTGTGTGTGTCTGTGTGTGTGTGTCTGTGGTGTGTGTGTCTGTGTGTGTGTGGTGTGTGTCTGTGTGTGTGTGTGTGTGTGTGTGTCTGTGTGTGTGTGTCTGTGTGTTTGTGTCTGTGTGTGTTGTGTGTGTGTCTGTGTGTGTGTGTCCAACAATGTATCCAGAACTAAATCCCTTTTCTTGGCAGCGATGCTTCTTAAAAAGTACAAAAATAAAAATAGTTTTGGCAAAAAAATAATAAACAGTATTTAATTTTATAAAGATTTTCCATTTATTCCATTAAAACACATTCAATTCGCTGGTTTAAAACTGGTGAAAATCTGGGCATTTGGCGTGAATGTGGCTGCGTTCCGTCGTCCTGTGAATAGAAGACACGGTAATCTTCTATGGGGGAATTTTAGAGCCGCTGAACGTCACCAAACTGCGGCAAAATGCATCGTATTTCAGTTTCAATTCGTCTGTATTTGGTGAATTGACCTGAAATTGCAGATACACAGGGTTATCCAAAGAGATTCGAAAAGTCACCGCACGTACGGTGACTTTTCGTTCTCTTCAATTCGGTTCCTTTTGCCGATTTCATTTCGGTGACCCTGCGGTGTATTCAGCAAACAGCACAGGGTCCCCGAATTGCAGAGAAAAGCTGCCGTAAACCCACCGAAAACTAACCGAATGCATGCTGAAAACAAGCAAAAACATCTGGATTAACCTTCGAAAAAGCCGAACAGGAGCCGAACAGGAGCCGAACAGGAGCCGAATCACACAGAGCCGACGTAGAGGAGGCAGTGAATAAATTAGAAAAACCATTTGTATGAATCTGGGAAAATGAAACGCTGTTTGCAAAGAAACTACTGAGCGAAAATGTCTGAAATTTTCACAGGAGGTCCAGGGAATGATAATAAAGAGGGCTGTTACAGAAAAATAAGTAAACTGAAAAAAAAATTAAAAAAAAAATCGGACTTTTAATAAAAAAAAAAAAATCAGAAAAATGCTTAAAGTATCCTAAAAAATCTATAAATAAAGAGACTTTTTGCTGCAGAATTTTATAATGAACGGTTTATTAGATATTGAATTAAAACGGGAATATTTTTAACATTGAAGCCTATGGGATTCGCCTGAATAAACCTGTCGAATGAAACCACCGAATGGCAGGACATTAGGGGAACCTTTCACTGCTGGTTTGTGTTCTCTGAATAGCCGAAGCAGTGCTTTTTCATGGGGATTTCACTGCCCTCGAACAGGCACCGAACAGGCACCGTATGTTCAGGCAATTCGCCAGGATTTGGCAAATTGCCTGCTCTCTGAATAGCCGAATGGCCAAGAAAGGTAACCGAACGCTGATTTTCAGCGTTCGGTTACCTTTCTCAAGCAATTCGGATCTCTTTGGATAACCCTGATAGTGAATTGTACAGCGCTACGGAACTCGTTAGCGCTTTATAAATACTTGTAAATGTGAAATTTTGTGGCCAGTTGGGAAGTTAGTGAATAACCCCTTATGTACCGGATTTCCCTCCTGCAGCATTTGAATTATACATGTTGCAGGGCACCATCTCCCTATATTACAAAGCAGTGGTTCCCAACCCTGGTCTTCAAGTCCCCCTAACAGGCCAGGTTTTAACCCCTTCGCTGCTATGGACGCGCTCAGCGCGTCCACCCACAGGTAACGTTTCTTGCGGTGGACGCGCTGAGCGCATCCTCCCTTTGGGGTCAGCGTTCGGCCGGGTTCCGGCCGATCGCTGGGCCCCCCGGTGCGGGCTGACATCGAGGATGTCAGCCCGGCACCCGGAACCGCCGCCGGCCTAATTAGGTGTCATCGCGGCAGCGCGATGACACCTAATTCAGGCGCCCCCCCCGCATGTGCGGAGGAGGCGCCTGAAAGGGAGGGGGGGAGGAGGTCCTTCGGACCTCTCTCCCTCCCGATCACCGGCATTGCGGGGGTTAATACAGGCACCGTTTGGAAGGGCACAGCCTGCCCTTCCTAACGGTACCTGGAATTAACCCCATGGGGGCTGGATCACAAATCGGCGCCGAAAAGCGCAGGTTCGTGATCCTTTCCCGGAGCTGGCCGACATCTTGGATGTTGGTCAAGCTTCCAGGAATGCCCCCTGTGGACTTGGAGTTAACCCCTAACTGCCACCAATGGTGGAAATAGGGGGTTCCAATGAACCCCCTATCTCCAGATCCGTGGCAGTTAGGGGTTAAAGTTTGATATTGTTGGATCGGCCAGAGCATGGCCGTTCCAACAATACCAAACTTGACTATGAAAAAGTTTTTTAAAAAAAATTTAAAATAAAAAAATATTTTAAAAAAATTATAAAAAAAAAAAATAAACCATTTTTTTTTCTTTTTTTTTGGTTTGTTAATGCAGCAATATTGTTCCCATTTCAATTATAATGTGAACAATGATGCTGCACTAACGATTTTTGTATGCGGTGCGTTTGTTAAAAATCGCGTAATTTCCCCCAAAAAAAAATGTAACGAGACCCCATCTCTAATTTTTTTAACAAGCGCACCCCATACAAAATATAACCGCAATTGCTCGCATGTTAAAATGTGAAAAAAAACACTTTACACATTGTAAATTATTGAAAAATCATATTTTATTGCATTTTGTGTTATAATATACAGACAGGTCATGACGTATACATATAATAATGACATATTATGAATCTGCCGAGTCTGACGGAAAGAACGATATATAATATGTCTGGGTAATATACTAAAATAAGCTTCAAAACCCGTTTAAACATGATGAGCAAAACCGGTAAAAATGAGCTCAGCACAGGGGCGGGAAAAGCCTCAGCAGCGAAAGGGTTAAGGATTGCCTTGGGGAAAAGAACCCCCTGGACCTTCAGGAAGGGGGACATGACTGATGGCCTGGGCCTGTAGGTTAAGGAAAGATCTGGAAGGGTTTAGAATCCCTGGGGCCCCTCAGGAAGGTGGAGGGGGGGGCTGGTTGGAAGCATGGGCCTGTCAGTCAAGGAAAAGCTACGGTGTTATTGGTGGAGTGGTTGCAACAGTGTTGCTTAACTGGACTATATATGCTGGTGATGGGGGCAGGTTCTTCCTCTGTTCCTGCCAACGTGAGAAGTGCATCAAGGTGAGATCATGTTTTTTCAGGTGTTTCTGGTGAAAGAGAAAGGAGAGGGAAAGTTTGGTGGCTGGGGGGGGGACATCTACATGTCTGCTGGAACACTTGAGGGAGCACTCTGTGTGATCACATGACCGGGAGCTTCCTCTGTGTGTGTAAGGGGAGAGGGTGACAGGAAGTGCAGGCTGTGCCATGTGCTGCTGTTATAGGGGGCAGAGCTGCTGGATTCCCACTCCCCAGCAAGAAGCAGGTGTAGGGTGTGTCTGTGTGTCTGTCTGTGTGTGTGTGTGTGTCTGTGTGTCTGTCTGTGTGTGACTAGATTTGGTTAAAGAGAAAGGCAGATGGTTTTTATTCAATTGGTTTTGTTGATTTTCTGTTTTTGTTCTAAGGACCTGCATGTGTTGTGGCTGCAGATCCCACAATGCTCAGGCAGCCAGATAGCAGCGCTGTGGGATAGGTAGTTGCACAGCATTGAAGGTTTAGTAATCAAAAAAAAAAAAAAAAAAAAATGATCTGCTGCACAAATGATCAAATAACGTGGTGGCTCTTACAAAGAAAACCCTGGGGGTTATTCAACACAATGTATTTTAAGTATATATGCGTAAGGTGTATACACCGATACAATTATTGGTCTAAGGAGCGCCGACAGGTTCTGTAGCGTTGTACAATGGGTGAAGCAATGACAGGGCGACGTACACCTTGCATAAGCGGAGCGGGAGGAGTGAGGACCTGCTCAAGAGCTTACACTCTAATATACAAGGCGCACATGCGGCTGGTCACTAAGGCTGGCTGTTGCCATACAGACCCGTCTGATATCTGCTAGTGCTGCTGCCTGTGTCTCCATGTTCCCGCTCATTATTCGGGCTGCAATGGGATCACATGGGAATGGTTCCTCTGCATCTCCTGTTCTGTGCTTTACCCGGCAGGTGCCGGCGGACAAATACTTCACAATTCAGTGCATTGAATGAAATTTCCGTGTCCTTTAGCGAGTGCACCCTGAGGTCCTGTAACTTGAGGCCCTGAGCTCCTGCACCCTGGGGTCCGGTACCCTGAGGCCCTGAGCTCCTGCACCCTGGGGTCCTTTAACTTGAGGCCCTGAGCTCCTGCACCCTGGGGTCCGGTACCCTGAGGTCCTGAGCTCCTGCACCCTGGGGTCCGGTACCCTGAGGTCCGGCACTGGGCAGAGAAAAAACTCTTATCCCTTCGTGTGAACCAGGGAGATAAGGTGCGGGAAACGTTTGAATACATAATTGTAGTAAACAGTTTCAATTGCTAAAATGCTTATTTTACTAGCGGTTTCAATAAGGGTTACTGCAGCATAATACCCCATTAACCCCTTAGGAACCGAGAGTTTTAACAGTTCTGGGCGTGGTCACGGCGTTGCATGTTTGCAGATGCATTCAGTGTATGGTCGCTGTGTTGCATGTTTGCAGGCTCATGCTGTATGTGGCCACTGTGTTGCAGGTTGCGTGTGCATTCCGGGTGTGGTCACGGTGTTGCATGTTTGCGTGTGCATTCTGTGTGTGGTCACTATGTTGCATGTGCATTCCGGGTATGGTCACGGTGTTGCATGTTTGCAGGCTCATTCTGTGTGTGGCCACTGTGTTGCAGGCTTGCGGGTGCATTCCGGGTATGGTCACTGTGTTGACTTTTGCGCGTGCGTGCTGTGCGTGGTCACGATGTTGCATACTTGCAGATGCATTCAGTGTATGGTCACTGTGTTGCATGTGTGCAGGCTCTTTCTGTATGTGGCCACGGTGTTGCAGGTTTGCGTGTGCATTTTGGGTGAGGTCACGGTGTTGCAGGTTTGCGTGTGCAATCTGGTGTGGGGTCACTGTTGCATGTTTGCATGTGCATTCCGGGTATGGTCACTGTGTTGCACGTTACAGGCGCATTCTGTGTGGGGCCACTGTGTTGCATGTTCGCAAGTCCAGTCGGTGTGGTCACGGTGTGGCATGGTTGCAGGTGCAGTCAGTATACGGTCATTGGATAATGTTTGCAATTGCATTCGGATATGGTCATTGGGTTGCATGTTGGCAGGTGCATTCTGGTTGGGGGTGCTGGTGGGGGGCTCTGGAGTGGCTTTGGACTGGGGAGGTTTGGTGGTGTCTGGAGGGTTGTTCCGTGGGTGCGGTGCTCTGTGGGTGGATGTGATTCGAGCCACTTTCTCTTGGTCTTAAGGGTTACTGGGTTCCAGGTGGGGTCCTTGCGGATTTGCCATTCCCAGGGCCCTGTCTAGCCTAAATTGGTAGAATGCCCCTCCCGAGTGCCCCCCCCGGGGCATAGGGGAGCCCGGTTTAATATCAATAGAAGGAAGTGGATGCAGCCGGTTCCCAATCGGGTGAAGGGCGGTCGTCATGGACACGCCACCCAGGGATCTGCGTTCGAGTGTGCGGAGGAGGGTGAACATGGTGCAGGTGCCTGTTTTTCTTCCCTGTCTTTACGTGAGGAGTCTGGAGGAGTTGGTCGAGGGGACTGGGATGGAAGGACTTAAGGGGGGTTTGGAAGGAACCACCCCCCCCAGACCAGGTAAGATGGCCGACGGAGGTCGCTCATCGAGGAGCCCGCGTGGAGGTCCTTCACTTTCGGCGGCCGGGGGGAGAGTGCCGAGAGTGGCAGCGGCTGCCTCCAGGCTCCCTCCCACTCGTTGCAGGCATGCAGCGTCTCGGGCGGCGCATTCGGCCCGCCCGCAACATGGCTGCGCCCATCGTGCGGCTGGACATCGGAGGAGGATCGTGTCGGCAGCAGTTGCAGGGAGCCCGGTGGCTGGGGACGTACTGGTACTGGTGCAGGGGATATCGGATGGAGTATTTCAATTCGGAATGGACATTCTCAACGCTCTCAGCCGAGGAGTGTCTTGGTGGTCTTGGTGGCAGGAGATGGAGGTCGGTGAAGGGTGCCGGTTACCAGTGGAGGTGCTATTCCTGGGCGACCATCGCTGGGATCACCTTTGGCTGTGATTCTGGGGCTCCGGGAGGATCCCCTTGCTGGCTGCACGGGAGTCGGATTTTGGGGGTGCAGCGTTTGGATCGCTCGGCCTTTCGGGGGGTTAATGCGTCGGGTGGTGCTGGTGGTGTAACGACGGGGTTGCTAGAAGCCCTGGTTGCTGCTCTTAGACGCTGGCAGGATGGGTCGGAGGACGCGGCTAAGGGGAAGTCTTCGCTGAGTGTGGCGGGACACGTCGTTTCGGGGAGCGCGGTACCGGCGGCGGTTCTTGCGCCTAGCTCTGCTGCGGTTGGGGTTCCCGCGTCTGCGTGCACATCTGGGGCAGCGCCCGCGCCGGTTTTGGCACAGGTCGGGTCAGCAGGGGATTTCCGAGGCTGGCGCAGTTTTGGTTTCGGGGTCAGGGGGAATGACTGGGCCTGCAAGTTAATTGGGGTCTCAGCGGTGGGTGCTGGGGAGGTGTCTCCCGTTGGGGTGCGGGCATCTCTTATGGGTCCGGCGAGTTGTCCCCAATGGGTTGCGGGTCACTGCAGGTTACGGGAGAGGGTTGGGAGAACGAATATGTGGATGTGCTTACACTACTTTCTGGGGATAGGGAGACGGTGGACCGTCCCAAACGGCCTGACCGGTTCATGGAAAAGAAGGAGAAGTTGAAGAAAAACGCTTCCTCCCACTTTTGGGAAGGGGCTACAGGGTTTCTTGGCTTCTTGTGCTATCGGGTGCGAGCGATTCCCGAAGCGCAGGGTTGTATTGTTTGCGTATGTCGACCTGATTTAAGCGTTGTATTGCATCTTTGGGGCACGTCCCGAAGCAGTTCGCGCCGCATTCTTTTCGGATAGGCGCAGCGACAATGGCGGTGGAGGCGGGTGCGTCAGACGACATGATTAGGCGTGTGGGTAGATGGCGATCGGATTGTTGTCATTCCTATGTGCGCCCTAACCTCTTATAATTACAGGTTCATCCCCGACGACTGTTTGGATCATCGGACACTCGTATATACACTGGGTGGCCAAGCGGGCTGCACAACGGCCGCTTGGCAGGAACCTGAGTTTTCCAAAGGACTTGGCTATGATTGGACTTGGCTACGTTTCGGTGGATTGGCTGCAAGGGTTTGCGTTGGGCCCAGGTGGCTGGACAACGCAGGGTGTGGACTAGACAAGCGGCTAGGGATGTGGTGTTAGTGGTACATGGTTTGGATCATCGGACACTCGTTTATACACTGGGTGGCCAAGCGGGCTGCACAACGGCCGCTTGGCTGGAACCTGAGTTTTCCAAAGGACTTGGCTACGATTGGACTTGGCTACGTTTCGGTGGATTGGCAGCAGGGGTTTGCGTTGGGCCCAGGTGGCTGGTCAACGCAGGGTGTTGGCTAGACAAGCGTCTAGGGATGTGGTGTTCGTGGTACATGTTGTTTGGATCATCGGACACTCGTTTATACACTGGGTGGCCAAGCGGGCTGCACAACGGCCGCTTGGCTGGAACCTGAGTTTTCCACAGGACTTGGCTACGATTGGACTTGGCTACGATTGGACTTGGCTGCGATTGGACTTGGCTACGATTCGGTGGATTGGCAGCAAGGGTTTGCATTGGGCCCAGGTGGCT
Source organism: Leptobrachium leishanense (assembly GCA_009667805.1). Lineage (NCBI taxonomy): Eukaryota > Metazoa > Chordata > Amphibia > Anura > Megophryidae > Leptobrachium > Leptobrachium leishanense. The sequence goes on along the minus strand of CM019064.1, from coordinate 77,804,328 downwards.
GGACAATGCAGGGTGTGGCTAGACAAGCGGCTAGGGATGTGGGTTAGTGGTACATGCAGGGGGAAACGATCTTGGGGTGGTCCGATCGGTAGACTTGGTTAGGAGGATGAAACGTGACTTAGCCAGTTGTTTCACCATTTTTCGGGGTTTATCACTGGTGTTTTCAGAGATAGTCTCTCGCCCCAGTTGGGAGGAATTTGCGGCTCCCAGGGCTATGGACAAGGCTCGGAAGCGGGTTAACAAGGAGATCTCGAGGTTTGGGGGTGATCTGGGTGGAGTGTCAGTTAGACATACGGGGCTGGAGGGGGACAATAGGAATGTCATTAGAGGGGATGGGGTCCATCTCACGGATATTGGGTTGGATATTTTCCTGGAGGGTCTGCAGTCGGGCATAGAGGAGGCGCTGTCTGCGGGGGGGGCGCAGGGGCGGACGCTGAGGCGGCCCCTGGCGTTGGCGGTTTCCCTGGACAGCAGTGCTTAATGGAGGTTTTAGCCGCCATCGGGTGAGGCCTGGGGGGAGACGGACCTCGCTTGCGGGGACGAGCTCAATGGTTTGGTAATGCCTATTGCATGGAGCGATAGGGCAGTTTGAGTAAGCACTGCAAGGGATGGTTATATATATACATGGTTATATATATATGGTTTAATAAAGCTGTGGCCCATGCACATTCCAACTGACATATACGTGTTTGTGTTTATTCAGGTTATTGGGGTATGGGTTGGGAAGGGGTTATTGGGGTATGGGTTGGGAAGGCCTCAGGCTTAAGCAGTCATGCAGACTGAATCCTGCAATCCCTGAGCAGCAAATCATGTGCTGTGCTTCAGCTATCCTGCAAACCTGTCCTGTCAGCGGCTCCGGAGGAAAACACTGCTATAAAGGAATAACATATGTCCAGGAATCCTTGGCTGATCGGACCCTCTGGACCTTCATTTTGTGGTGGATTGTAAACGTGTTTATTTAACCCCTTCCCAACTGGGGATGTACATAGTAGGTCCTGTGGGAAAATCCCCTTAATGTCCAAGGACCTACTATGTACATCCTGGTCTTTTAACCCCCCCCCCCCTATACTCGCCTCTCTGGCCGGGCTCCCGCGTGGTCTGGCGAGATGGAAGCATAAAGTTCCGCGTGAAAAGCGGTGTATAATATGTGTGGGTTACGTAAACGAGTAAGAGAAAAATGAAACCTAAGCACAAACAGCGCAGAAATGTAAAAACAGCAGCGGCCACTAAAGGACGGACAGTGGTAAAACTGCCCGGTCACTAAGGGGTTAAACAGGTTCCAGCCTGAGGAAGGAAGTTTGATGAGAGGCCACCTTGGGGTGAGGCGGGACCAGCTGAGGAGGACTCGTTACTTTGTGGAGGAAGTGGCCCCTGCTCGCTGGTACCCGCTCACTTCCTGCCAGTGTCTCCCCCTGGGCTGAGGAAGCTTCCTTACGGTGAGAGCGCCCCTATCATGCCGTGTGCCGCACTCCCCCCCGACGCGTCATGTGCCGCACTCCCCCCCCCCCGACGTGTCATGTGCCGCACTCCCCCCCCCCCCGACGCGTCATGTGCCGCACTCTCCCCCCCCCCCCGACGCGTCATGTGCCGCACTCCCCCCCCCCCCGACGCGTCATGTGCCGCACTCTTCCCCCCCCACCGCGTCGTGTGCCGCACTCTTCCCCCCCCACCGCGTCGTGTGCCGCACTCTTCCCCCCCCACCGCGTCGTGTGCCGCACTCTTCCCCCCCACCGCGTCGTGTGCCGCACTCTTCCCCCCCACCGCGTCGTCAGTGTGCCGCACTCTTCCCCCCCACCGCGTCGTGTGCCGCACTCTTCCCCCCCAACCGCGTCGTGTGCCGCACTCTTCCCCCCCACCGCGCGTCGTGCCCGCACTCTTCCCCCCCACCGCGTCGTGTGCCGCACTCTTCCCCCCCACCGGCGTCGTGTGCCGCACTCTTCCCCCCCACCGCGTCGTGTGCCGCACTCTTCCCCCCCCACCGCGTCGTGTGCCGCACTCTTCCCCCCCACCGCGTCGTGTGCCGCACTCTTCCCCCCCCCGCGTCGTGTGCCGCACTCTTCCCCCCCACCGCGTCGTGTGCCGCACTCTTCCCCCCCACCGCGTCGTGTGCCGCACTCTTCCCCCCCCCACACGCGTCGTGTGCCGCACTCTTCCCCCCCACCGCGTCGTGTGCCGCACTCTTCCCCACCGCGTCGTGTGCCGCACTCTTCCCCCCCACCGCGTCGTGTGCCGCACTCTTCCCCCCCCACCGGCGTCGTGTGCCGCACTCTTCCCCCCCCACCGCGTCGTGTGCCGCACTCTTCCCCCCCCCGCGTCGTGTGCCGCACTCTTCCCCCCCACCGTGTTCGTGTGCCGCACTCTTCCCCCCCCACCGTGTCGTGTGCCGCACTCTTCCCCCCCACCGGTGTCGTGTGCCGCACTCTTCCCCCCCGTGTCGTGTGCCGCACTCTTCCCCCCCGTGTCGTGTGCGCGCACTCTTCCCCCCCCACCGCGTCGTGTGCCGCACTCTCCCCCCCACCGGTGTCGTGTGCCCAGCTTTCCCCCCCACCGTTTCGTGTGCCGCACTGTCCCCCCCCACCGTGTGTCGTGTGCCGCACTCTTCCCCCCCACCGTGTCGTGTGCCGCACTCTTCCCCCCCGTGTCGTGTGCCGCACTCTTCCCCCCCACCGTGTCGTGTGCCGCGCTCTTCCCCCCCCACCGTGTTCGTGTGCCGCGCTCTTCCCCCCCCACCGTGTCGTGTGCCGCGCTCTTTCCCCCACCGTGTCGTGTGCCGCGCTCTCCCCCCCACCGTGTCGTGTGCCGCGCTCTTCCCCCCCACCGTGTCGTGTGCCGCGCTCTTCCCCCCCACCGTGTCGTGTGCCGCGCTCTTCCCCCCCACCGTGTCGTGTGCCGCGCTCTTCCCCCCCCACCGTGTCGTGTGCCGCGCTCTTCCCCCCCCACCGTGTCGTGTGCCGCGCTCTTCCCCCCCCCACCGTGTCGTGTGCCGCGCTCTTCCCCCCCACCGTGTCGTGTGCCGCGCTCTTCCCCCCCACCGTGTCGTGTGCCGCGCTCTTCCCCCCCCCACCCGTGTCGTGTGCCGCGCTCTTCCCCCCCACCGTGTCGTGTGCCGCGCTCTTCCCCCCCACCGTGTCGTGTGCCGCGCTCTCCCCCCCCACCGTGTCGTGTGCCGCGCTCTCCCCCCCCACCGTGTCGTGTGCGCGCTCTTCCCCCCCCCACCGTCGTGTCGTGTGCCGCGCTCTTCCCCCCCACCGTGTCGTGTGCCGCGCGCTCTTCCCCCCCACCGTGTCGTGTGCCGCGCTCTTCCCCCCCCACCGTGTCGTGTGCCGCGCTCTTCCCCCCCCACTGTGTCGTGTGCCGCGCTCTTCCCCCCCACTGTGTCGTGTGCCGCGCTCTTCCCCTTCCCCCACCGTGTCGTGTGCCGCGCTCTTCCCCCCCCACCGTGTCGTGTGCCGCGCTCTCCCCCCCCACCGTGTCGTGTGCCGCGCTCTTCCCCCCCCACCGGTTCGTGTGCCGCGCTCTTCCCCCCCACCGTGTCGTGTGCCGCGCTCTTCCCCCCCACCGTGTCGTGTGCCGCGCTCTTCCCCCCCCCACCGTGTCGTGTGCCGCGCTCTTCCCCCCCACCGTGTCGTGTGCCGCGCTCTTCCCCCCCCACCGTGTCGTGTGCCGCGCTCTTCCCCCCCCACCGTGTCGTGTGCCGCGCTCTTCCCCCCCCCACCGTGTCGTGTGCCGCGCTCTCCCCCCCCCCCCACCGCGTGGTGTGCCGCACTCTTCCCCCCCCCACCGTGTCGTGTGCCGCACTCTTCCCCCCCCCACGTGTCGTGTGCCGCGCTCTTCCCCCCCCCCCACCGCGTGGTGTGCCGCACTCTTCCCCCCCACCGCGTCGTGTGGCGTAAATCACTTTGAAGCGCTGTAACCTGATCGTGTTTTCCCTGGACGCATCCACGGTTTCATGCAGAGGGAAACGTGCTGCCCCGCAACCTGTATAATTTAGATGCTGCTGGAAGGAAATCAAGGCAGGGCACCGGGGACTCTTTCTTTGCAGTGTATGGATTATACATGCTGAGGGGTGGCATTTTTCATGCAATGCCCACCAGTGTATATATGTGTATGTATATATATATATATATATTAGTAGAGGAAAACATGGCCGACATGGCAGCCCCATAATGCCCTGCTGTTCCACCCGGCACTAGCCATAATGTGGGTGCAGAGTCTCCAGATCGGCCATTTTTTCCTGGATGTATGTTTCATGCAGAGGAGGCGCACAGGGAAAAGTGCTGCCCTGCAACATGTATAACGCCACTGGTGGCAGGTCCCCCACTTTGAGTTCTCACAGGACGCACACACGTGTTACATACAGCGGGGGAGGGGGGGCGCTTTTCATGCACTGCCCGTCAGCAGGAATAGACTGGATCCAGAAAACCCATCACTTCACATTTATTTGGGGGTTAAGGCTGGGGTCAGGCGAGCGAGCGCACGGACTGCGCACAGTAACGGACGCACTTTCTAACGATGAGACTGTGGTTACATTGTGTCAGTTAGGTTTGACTGTTGTTGAGAAAAAGAAAAAGAAAGCTGTATACAGGGGTTCGTCTACGTCTATTGTAGCTTTTTCACGGCAATGCCATTTTGGCGTCTGTTGCAACATGTGTCGCCTGCGTGTGAAAAAGTGCGCACATGCTTCGTGTGTTCTCTATTGATTCCTTTTGAAAAGATATGACAGACACAAAGCGCGCGCCGGGACGGAGAGCAGAGGGCGCGCCGAGACGGAGAGCAGAGGGCGCGCCGAGACGGAGAGCAGAGGGCGCGCCGAGACGGAGAGCAGAGGGCGCGCCGAGACGGAGAGCAGAGGGCGCGCCGGGACGGAGAGCAGAGGGCGCGCCGGGACGGAGAGCAGAGGGCGCGCCGGGACGGAGAGCAGAGGGCGCGCCGGGACGGAGAGCAGAGGGCGCGCCGGGACGGAGAAGGGCTCAGCAGACTTGGCCCTCCAGATGTTTTGGAACTACGTTTCCCATGAGCCTCTGCCAATCATATGAGTGACTGAGCATCATGGGAGATTAAATTCAGGGCATCTGGAGGGTCACGGCTGCCAACCAGTAACCGGCTGGATGACTTGTGTAGTGCGGCCATATCCGCCATGCTTTCCTGGACATTCGCTAAGCACAGATTTCTGCCACCGAACGGTGAATCTCATACAGTGTAATTTCATAGCCGTTCATCTATTCACTAAACTGTCAATTTGCCAAATGTGAAATGCGTTGCTTGTTTGGCGGCGGCAAAATGCGTTGCCTGTTTGGCGGCGGCGAAATGCGGTGCCTGTTTGGCGGCGGCGAAATGCGGTGCCTGTTTGGCGCCGGCGAAATGCGGTGCCTGGCGCCGGTGAAATCCCCCATAGAGAAGCAATGGTTAATCTATTCACAGTGAAATGCCCTGATGTTCAGTGGTTTCATTCGACAGGTTCAGGAGAATCCCATAGGTTTCATGTTAAAAATATTCCCGTTTTAATTCAACCATTTATTTTCGTTTTCAGCAAAAAGCTTTTTTTTTTGGTTTATATATTTATGTATTGTTTTGGCACAATTTTTGTTTGCCATTGTTTTTTAAAAAGGCGTGTTTTTCACAGAAGACCTTTTTTCTAATTAAGAAGGGTCCTGTAAAAAATTTATTTAGACCCATTTAATGCATTTTTCACAAGAATAGGAGAGTTCTGTTGTTTTGTTTTTTGGAATTCTCCAAGGCCGCTTCAGTGCTTTTCGATACACTTTCGTAACATTTGCTATCTTCAGTGCACTGCGGTGACCATTCGCTAAATAGTGATTTCACCGAAATGGAATCCCCTGAAAAGCACCGACATTTCTATGCTTTGTGAATAGTTTATTCAGGAGTGTCAGTGCATGAGAAATGCCACCCCGCACCATGCATTATCCATATGCTGCAGAGAAGAAATAACATTTCAGACAACCTCTCCTGATCAGGCTGGGGTCAGACGAGCGTAGTGTTCACGTCCGTGATGGCGCTTAAAAGTACGTCCATGATAGCATGACAGCCCATTGGAGCCCGTTACACAAAGTACGTCCGCACTGAACTGCGGACGCACAACGGCCGCGGCCCACGGACGCAAGAACGTATAACTCCTAGAACGGCCGCACAAAGTGCGCTGCGTCGGCAACGTCTGCATAGCTGTGTGTGTGAGTGATGGAACGTGGTCAGACAGACTGCCTTTACACGCCCAGCCTTTACACGCCCAGCCTTTACACGCCCAGCCTTTACCACGCCCAGCCTTTACCACGCCCAGCCTTTACCACGCCCAGCCTTTACACGCCCAGCCTTTACACGTCCAGCCTTTACCACGTCCAGCCTTTACCACGTCCAGCCTTTACCACGTCCAGCCTTTACCACGTCCAGCCTTTACCACGTCCAGCCTTTACCACGTCCAGCCTTTACCACGTCCAGCCTTTACCACGTCCAGCCTTTACCACGTCCAGCCTTTACCACGTCCAGCCTTTACCACGTCCAGCCTTTACCACGTCCAGCCTTTACCACGTCCAGCCTTTACCACGTCCAGCCTTTACCACGTCCAGCCTTTACCACGTCCAGCCTTTACCACGTCCAGCCTTTACCACGTCCAGCCTTTACCACGTCCAGCCTTTAACACGTCCAGCCTTTAACACGTCCAGCCTTTAACACGTCCAGCATTTTTCACGGACAAAATGGTTTTGCTTTTTATTTTATTTTCCCTCCTACATCCGTCAAAATATACGTCAGTGAATAAACAGACTGTGTGGCCACTACTGCGTCTTCCGTACTGATGTATGTCCGTGTACATCACGCTCGTCTGACCCTAGCCTAAGACATCAGATTTCCTTCCTGTAGCGTCTGAATTATACATACTGCAGGGCAGCATCTTCCCTGTGCTCTCCCTCTGCATGAATTAATATATATGCAGGAAACCATGGCCGATCTGACATCCTTAGCCTTATGGTGTGCGCTGATACGTGTGTTGTCATACTATCTCAGAGGGAGAGCACGGGGAGGGGTGCTGCCCTGCAACATGTATAACTCATGCTGCAGGAAGGAAATCGCGGCAGGTCACCTGGGATTCCTTTATGATTTCTTACCTGCAGTGTATGGATTATACATGTTACAGTGCGGCATCTTTCAACCACTGCCCATCAACATGAATAAACTTATGTGTCCAGGAAAACCTGGCACATATACTGCATCTGCCTGTAATGCTGATAATGCAGACCCCATGTAAGCAGGAGATCTCACCATTTTATTATCTGTCTGCAGCACATTTACTGCATCTGCCTGTAATGCTGATAATGCAGACCCCATGTAAGCAGGAGATCTCACCATTTTATTATCTGTCTGCAGCACATTTAGTGAATTTGTCTGTATGCTGATTATTCAGACCCCGTGTGACATTGTGCCAGATAAGGGACGTCCTCTAGAGCTCAGAACCTTTCATCCCAGTGAGATTTCTGTAGTGGATAAAATAGATACTTGGGAAATAAAAAATGAGCAGATTTACATAATATAAACTTTATGCGAAAATTTACATTTTAACCAAAACTGAAAAAAATGATTATTTTCACTGGTGTTTTTTGAATAATATGACTGTAGCGGTTATTCAGAGATCACCGACACGTCGCCAACATTTCGGTGCCCTTTTGTTTCCCACACTTCGGGGCGATTTCTAGTTCGCGACTCTGCAGTGTGTTCAAGTACAACCTCAGGGTCCCCGAAGTGCAGGGAAAACCTGCTGCAAACACATCTAAAACCCGCAAAAAACACGCCGGAAAAAGCCGGTGATCGCAGAGCAGAGGCCGGAAAAAAGCCGACAAGCTGAACGGGTGTGGGGAAAGAAACGTTTGCTTCAAAGTTTGAAAATTTAAAATTTGCAAAATAACTACTGAACGAAACTGTCTGTAATTTACACATAAGATCCAATGAATGATAATAAAAAGGTCTGATTACAGAAAGAAAAGAACGCATTTAAAAAAAAAAATTGAATTTTTTTCAAAATTTTGTGGCTAAAAGCGTCTGTTGTTTTAGAAAGGAAACGTGTTTTTTTTTATATAGTAAGCCTGTATTCTGTAGGAATAACTCGCTGAAATCCGTGCAAGCAAGAGTCTAATAAACACACAGTCCAATAAAGTTTGAAACACGAAATAATAATTTATTTTCCAAAATAATGCTAATAAATTATATTCAATAATATAATCAAACCAAAAACACTGAAATCTTTCAGAAAACAAGGGTGCAATATTAGAATATGTATGTATGTATGGTCTGTTTCTGACCCTTTAGTGCCGTTCATGAGAAGGTCATGCTGCTCTGGATTTATATTGGAATATTCATTTTTTTTTTTTTTTAGTTTGCTGCCTGGTCCCGCCCCCTGCGTTTTGTGACTCGCAGGGAGCGTTACCAGGAAGCAATTCGCTGTGATCACACTGCGGAGGACAGCAAAGGAGCGCAGGATGAGGTGAGTATGCAGCCCGAGTGTGGCTCGGGGTTACTGTTCGCGGTAGTGAAATTTAACCCCGAGTCACACTTGGGAATACCACCAGGGAGGTTAAAAGATCCTGACAAATACTCTTTGCTGCAGATTAAAAGAATAAACGGTTTATTAGATATTGAATTAAAACAGGTATATCTTTAACATTGAAACCTATGGGATTCGCCTGATTAAACCTGTCGAATGAAACCACTGAACAGCAGGGCAATTCACTGACATTTCTCTGCTGTTCAATGTGAATAGATTAACCATTGCTTCTCTATGGGGGAATTTTGCTGCCGCCAAACAGCACCGTATTTGCAGACAATTTGCCAAAATTGGCGAACTGCTTGCTCTCTGAATAGCCGAATGGCCACGAAATGTCACCATATGCTGATTTTTCAGTGTCTGATTACATTTCGGCGACAATTCAGACCTCTCTGAATAACCTCTGTATGTACAAAACACTGACCTTGCTCCCAGCGTGCAAAATGAGAAGGTAACGGCAGTGGTTTTGCTAATTTTTATATGCGACAAATGGACAATGACACCACTTTGGGAGTAAAAATAATTTTAAAAAGACCCCCCCCCCTCTTCTTTTAGATTTTACATGGTCATGTTTGGTATCGAGGCAAAGGCCAGACTCTATCCTGTCCAATGACTCCTCCCTTGACCTTGTGAGGTGTAAAGCTTAGTGACACAGGGCTCCAAAGTCACCCCAGTGATCCTCACTGCAGTGCGGCGGTTTAGGTTTTTGATGGAACAATTTGTAATAATGGATTGTGCCATCCCCTCCACACTTGTTGGTGACATGAGAAATGAGATGGTGAGTTAGTGCAGCATCATTCTTCACTTTATAATTGAAAAGTGAACAATAGAAAAAAAGATATATATATTTTTTAGGTTACATAAAACCTGAGCATGTTTGGTATCATTGTAAAGGTTATGTTCTGGCCTTTCCAGTGATACCTCACATGCTGTATCCTGTTACTGCTACATAGTTGGAGATACGGGGGACCAAATGTCCAGCAATGCAGACATAGTTATTCTTTTTCTGGGGCATGAGCCTGGAGCTGCTACTCCATCAGCCCCTATGTTAATCCGGCCGTGGGTCCTTACAGGAAAGGCGCTGTCAGGCTCAACCATGAGGATGCAGTACCGACTTTGGTCTTCTTGACGTGACGACGTGGGCCATGACATCGGCTCGGCTTTTGAGGACGTTGCAATGTGTAAGTGTATATGTAAATGTGTGTTCCATTGGGAAACAAGGCGTTTATATTGGTGCAAAATGCAGCTCTTCTATTTTCTACTCTGAACCCTAATATTCTAGGTCGGCGGGTTAATGGGCGGAGCTTAAAGGAACAGATCTGCAGCGTAAGCGAGTATAGAGCCTCGTATTGGTCAGTTTTGTGTCCATAGAGCGATGTTACTGCAAACCATTTCTTGTCATGTCACTCAAATCTCGTTCCTGTCTATTCCTGACCCCAATCAATATATAATATATATTTTAACGCCCATAAAAATGTCTCTTTGTGATTTTTGTCTTTTAGTGATGGCGTGTGATCTTCGAGAAGAGCTGAACTGCGCGGTCTGTCTGAACATTTACAAGGACCCGGTGACGCTGACGTGTGGGCACAGCTTCTGCCAGCTCTGCATTGAGAACTTTCTGGACACACAGCAAAGATGTGGAGCTTATTCATGTCCTAATTGCAGAGCGGAGTTTTCAGAGCGTCCCGTGCTGCAGAGGAGCACAGCGCTATGTAACATAGCAGAGTGTGTGCACGCTACCAGTCCAGACGTAGGGGTGCTTTGCTCATATTGTGTAAATCAATCCATACCGGCCGTTAAAACCTGCCTGATGTGCGAAGCCGCCCTGTGTGAGACCCACCTACAGGTTCACTGCAAGTCAGCAGAGCACATCCTGAAGGAGCCCACCACTTACCAGGGGAACAGAAAATGCACTGTCCACCGGGAGGTCCTAAAATATATATGCTCCCATGATCGCACCTTTGTGTGTGTGTCCTGCTGCTTGGCCGGAGATCACAGGGGCCACTACGTGGAGCTTCTGGAAAGTGCCTCTGAGAAGACCAAAGAGAAAATGAAGAACGTTCTTAAGAAACTGAGCGCCAACAGAAGCGAGACTGAGGAGGACATTCTCAATCTCCAGAACCATGGTAAGGAACTCCTGGAACAAGCAGCTTCTGTAGGAAAGCGAGTCACCACCTTGTTCAGGGACATTCATGTACAGCTTGACACTCTAGAGAAGAGACTTCATAGTGAGCTTTCCAGCCAGGAGAAGCGTTTCTCACGCCGGGTGTCTGATCAAATCCTGAAACTGGAAGTGAAAAAGGAGAAACTGTCCGAGAGGATGTGTCGCATCGAGGAACTGTGCAACCTGACGGATCCACTGATGGTTCTCCAAGAGCGAGAGTCCAGCTACAGGAAGTTTTTTGAGCATGAAGATTCCTCTACGGAAGAGGAGGAGGAGGAAGAAGGGGAAGCGGAAGCAGAGGAAGAGGAATATGAGAGGGGTCCTGAAGACTGCTCATGGGAAGAGGACGAGGATGAGGAGGATGAGGATGATGATGATGATGAGGATTCGGAGGATGAGTGGTTTGATAGTGTGGGTGGCCTGGATGAAGGGTCAATAGCCATGACCCTACAGAAAGCTTTACCTGATATTGTGAATAATGAGCTGAGGGATTTCTATGTGCGGCCGGCCAAGGGCCTTTTACTGGACCCAAAGACCGCTGCTTCCTCCATCACGATTTCCGATGACTTGAGGAAGATCTTGGCAGTAGATGCTGCTGTCTGTCCTCCAGAGAATCCTGAAAGATTTGACTATTCCCAGGTGTTGAGCAGCTGCACATTTTCATCAGGGCGGATTTTCTTTGACGTGGAGACGACGAGTGAGTTCGGGGTCTGGAGTATCGGCATGGCCTATCCCAGCATCGAACGAGGGTGGAGTCGTTCCACAATTGGATACAATGAGAAGTCCTGGTCTTTGAGCAAGAAAGGTGGCAGTTATTTAGCTGTGCACGACAGTCGTGAGACCCTGGTGCCGTCTCCCTCCTCTAATCGCACGTTGCGTATCTACTTGGATTACGAGGCGGGTCAGTTATCCTTTTATGAGTTCGGTGACCCCCTGACTCATTTACATACCTTCACAACCACCTTCTCCGAGCCTCTCCACGCAGCATTCTACGTCTGGACTGGAGTACGAGATATTCCTTCTATAGAACTCTTGTAAATGGTCCCAGTCAGTGTCACTCCAGCGGCCGGAGAGCCTTTCGTGGGCAATGTGTTTCCAATAAATGGCTTAGTTCTGCAAATGTGTGTGATTGAAGCATTTCCTCCTTAGTCTAACCCGGAATTTATTTATAAAAGGATTTTACCAGGAAGGATACATTGAGATTTCTCTCGTTTTCAAGTATGTCCTGGGTTCGAGAACATTGAGTGGTTACAGAAATACAAAGTAATAAAATGCAAGAAATTAACACAAGACCAAATATACAGATTAACAGAAAAATAAATATGGAGGAAATAAAGTCATTATGTTACATGTTTACAGGTGCATTCCGTATTGAGGTATGTTAATAGGGAAGTCTTAAGGGACTTTAGACTGGGGGAAGATTTGACGGTGTCTGGGAGGTTATTCCATATTTGCAGTGCTCTGTAGGAAAATGAGGATCGAGCCGTTTTCTTTTTGTATTGCGGTATTGCATGTAAGGTGCTGGTCCTGGATCTGAGGTTATAGGATGAGGGAACTGCCGGGGGAAGCAGCATATTCAGGTAGGGTGGTAGCTTCCCAGAAAAGCTCTTAAACACCAGGTTGGAAAGGTGAAGGGTGCGTCTAGAGTCCAGTGATGGCCAGTTTAGTTCTTTTAACATGTCACAATGGTGTGTCATGTAGTTACATTGTAGCACAAAGCGACAGAATGAGTTATACAATGTAGTAAGTTTCTGAAGGTGTGTTTGCGGGGCGGCTGCATACACTAAATCTCCGTATTCAATGGCTGGCATAAGCATTTGTTGTACAATCTGCTTTCTTACCGCGGGGCTCAGGCAGGATTTGTTTCTGTACAGGGCACCTAGTTTGGGGTAGAGTTTAGATGAGAGTTTTTCGATGTGGGGGCCAAAAGCTAGATTTGGGTCTAACCACATACCTAGGTATTTGAGAGAAGTGACTGTGGTCAGCGTGCCATTTGATTTTGTCCCAACACATAGATGGGGTGTTTGCAATTTGTGTAGTTTAGGTGCGGTTCCAAAGAGCATTGTAACCGTTTTGTCAGCATTTAGAAAAAGTTTGTTATTTGCGATCCACTTTTCTACCTCTGTGAATTGTTCTTGCAGCACGTCCTCCAGCTGTGTGAGATTTGGTTTGCTGGTATAGATTACAGTGTCGTCTGCGTAATGTGTACAGTTGAAGCTTTGCAGACATTGGGCAGATCGTTTATGAATATTGTGAATAGCAGGGGGCCAAGTATCGAGCCTTGTGGTACACCGCACGTGACTGGGAGGGGGAGGGAAGTGCTGTCAGAAATGGACACAAATTGAGACCTATCAGACACATATGATTGGAACCAGGTTAACGTACTATCACCAATACCAGAGTTCTTAAGTTTTTGTAATAGGATGCCATGGTCTACTGTGTCAAAAGCCTTGGCAAAATCAAGGAAGATGGCTCAGTTAGATTTCCTTGTTCCATGCCAGCTTGGATATCATTACAAACTTTTAAAAGTGCAGTTGTAGTTGAATGGTTTGGACGAAAGCCTGATTGATCTGGGGTTAAATAGTTGTGATACTGATAATAATCACGTAATTGTGTGTAGACACATTTTTCCAGAATTTTTGACATTACAGGGAGCAGTGATATTGGGCGGTAGTTGGATAGCAAAGTATTGTCTCCACTTTTATGGATAGGTACCACCCTTGCAGTCTTCCAGAGTTTGGGTATGTATCCAGTCGCCAGTGATTCATTAATCAGGGTTGCGACAGGTTTTGCAATTGCTGGCACACTGATTTTCAGCAGCATTGCTGGGATTTGATCAGGTCCAGACTGGTATTTCATTTTTTGCTTACGGATAAGTTTAGTGATGGCACTGACTGAGCCTAAAACTGAATTTCTCTGGGTTACGGGGTCTTTGCACTGTGGTGGGTCCTGACCTGCGTGCGGCCTTTCTGATTGCGTGTCATTTCCTAGTTTAGCAATCAGGGTGGCGCATCCAACAAAATAATTATTAAAAGCATTTGCTACATCTAGGGGGTGTTGTACAGTTTGGTTGTTTACTTTTAAAGCAGCTGGTTGGGGGTGCTTGTATGTTACTTATGATTTTCCAAAAATTTCTGGGGTTTGATATGTTATTGTTTAAATTTTCATTGAAGCATTGGGCTTTAGCCATTTTTGTTTGTTTTGTGCATTCATTCCAGCATTTTCGGTATTCAGTGATCGTTCATGGATCCAGTACTCTTGAACTTTGACCACAGGGAGTCTCTAAGCTGGTACATATGTGTGAGGTCAGCTGTAACCCAGGGGAGATGGGCCCCTTTTACTCGCACTTTGCGCAGTGGGGTATGGGTGTTCCAGACTTTCAGGAGCTCGGCTTGAAAGTATTCAATTGCATAGTCCAGGTCTGGGATTAGGTTTAGTCTGTACCATGGGAGCTGTTTGAGATCATTTAGGAAGGATTCAAGATTAAATTTCTTGAAAGACCTGGTGATTATTACCTTTTTGGTGGACATTTTATGGCCCTTATTTTGCGCACACAGTACACTAGGCAGTGATCACTGAAACTGTTAGCGAACGCCTGTATTCGATCAGAACATGAGGAGAGAATCCAGTCCAGCAAGGTGTGGTTAGGGCTTTTCATATTAATGCGAGTGGGGAGGAGATTAATTGTGTTAGCTGCAAAGCCTTAAACAGTGAGCACTGTTTATTGTTTTTAGGATTCAGCCAATCAACATTAAAGTCGCCGAGGACCAGCAGTTCACTAAGAATTTGGGTTATGTCAGAAAGGGATTGCACTGGGGAACTTGGTGGGCGGTAGAATCCAGCAACAATAATTGTTTTACTGAATGGGATCTCAATAGTACCAGAAAGGAAATCAAATGTGGCCGGGGAGCTAGGATTCTGCAATGGGGTGAACTTTATGGAGTTGTCAACATGGATAACAATTCCCCCTCCTCTCTTAGCTCTGTCCTTTCTAGAGCATGAATACCCTTGTATTGCTATGGCAGAGTCTGGCACTTTAGGGGTTAACCATGATTCTGTCAGCACAATGACTTTAGGTTTGTAATAGAAGCACCAAGCTTTAAGATCATCCAGTTTAGGCTAGGGTCAGACGAGCGTGATTTCTACGGACTGTACGTCTGTGCAGTACGGACATCGTCAGTACGGATGACGCAGTAGTGGCCACACAGTCCGTTTTTTCACTGAAGTTATTTTTGACGGATGTAGGAGGGAAAAATAAATTACAATGAAAAAACATTCTGTCTGTCAAAAATGCTGGACGTATAAATGCAGTCCGTCTGACC
The DNA here is from genome assembly GCA_009667805.1 of Leptobrachium leishanense. NCBI lineage: Eukaryota > Metazoa > Chordata > Amphibia > Anura > Megophryidae > Leptobrachium > Leptobrachium leishanense. The sequence goes on along the minus strand of CM019064.1, from coordinate 77,789,294 downwards.
ATGCTCCATCACTCACACACAAAGCTATGCAGACGTTGTGGACTTGGCGCACTCCGCACGTCCGTTCTAGCAGTATTACGTTCTTGCCTAACCTGTGTCCGTTTGCAGCGTCCGTCATGCGTCCGCAGTTCAGTGCGGACGTACTTCATGTGTCAGGCTCCAATGGGCTTCCTGTCATGCTATCACGGACGTACTTTTAGGCGCAATCACGGACGTGAACACTACGCTCATCTGACAGCAGCCTTAGGGACTAAGCTGCGGATGTTGCAATGCACAAAGGAGAGGCCTTTTTTAGTGGGGAGATTAAATATGGTGTCAGCTATTGGACCAGGGTTGGATTCAACATCATTTGCAAGTGCAAGCAGCAGAATAAAAAGGAATTTGGACAGGTTTTTCTTTTTGGTAAATAGTGATTTGAAAGGTTTTAAAGCTCTGTTTTGTGGGGGTGGGAGGGCTGGATTTTAACACTCTCCACCAGCCCTCTGCTGATAAGTTAAAGGAGCTGAGCAAGCTATGGTGTATTTGGGTTTCTTTTCCAGCTTGCTGTAATTTGTAGGGTGTATAGGGAGGGAGGGTAGATTTAGAGAGAAGGGAGATGGTGGAAAGAAGCAGCAAGAGGGGGAAGAGAGGGAAAAACATTTCTAGAGAAAGGTGGTGTGGGAGAAGGGGGGGAAAAAAGGAAAGGTAGAAGACGGGCAGGGAATTGATAAGGAAAGCAGAAGATAGAAAGGTGGTAGGTGAAATCCCAGAGTGGTGTAGGTTGGTAGCTGAAAATATCACATGACCAAATTAGTTGGGTATAAATGAAATGAGAACTGTGGGGAGGGTGGGAGCTAGGAGGACACTGTGAATGAGGCTTGCCCTGGAAGCTGTATGGAGTTGAATATGCTTGCAGGAGCCTTGGATAGACTAAGTCCAGGTGGGAGCTAGTTGAGGCGACATAGTCCCGTAGTGTATGGGTTACATGGGAGTATTCGATATCCAGGGAGAAGGGGACACACAAACTCATGCAATAAAGGAACCCTCTATCTTAAACCCACTCGGTGCACAACATCTCGACTTGAAGAAGACTCCCAGTGATCTGGAACGTTGTCCGCAGAGAGGACTTAATATAAAATGCTTGTGTGTGACCAGTTGTTCCTCTTCCTCAGGATATTGGTTTGCGGTTTTATGAAACTTTTTCAGTAATCAAATTTCCCCCATAAAAGGCACAGTGCGCGCTCCTTCCTGTTTGTACTTACCTTTGCATACAAGATACGCACATCGTTATCGAAACAAATCCATCAGCGTGAGCCCCCATCTCACTGTGTTCAGGCTAATCTGGTGTTTGGGTTCAATAATGCTTGAGGTGATAATCCTGCGCCATTATGCGGTTTTAAATAGTTTGTGTCGCTTAGGATAAATTCTTTACAGAAAAGGTTGTACAATTACTGCTGTTTCACTTCAAAAAGGACTGCAGACCATGTGACTCATTGCGTCTTAAGATGGTTGCCAGCCATGTGCTCACTGACTACTAAAATGAGTGCCAACCATGTGCTACAGCGTGCACTTTAAATACAAGGCACAGCAATCAATAGATACACAAGCAAAATTACTGGAGCACTTAATAACATCCAAAGTTCTAAGTAAGTAAAGAGACCCACCGATGGATGGTTAAATGAATTTACTCTAGTAAAAAATAAAGGCAATTAATAAAACAAACAAAATATTAAATCGTATAATTAACTATTAAAAGACTCTCCCCAGAGATTACACGGAAATAATCTCATGGTCCGGAGTTTAATAATAGCTTTCCCCAGAGATTAACCTAAGAAAATGAAAACCTTCGATAACATAAACGTTTAACTAAATTCTGGACCCTAACAAGAAAATGAAGACCTGCATAGGTGATTATTAAAAAGGGAATAAAATGCAGCAGTCCTTTACTCATCCAGATCCACACAGAAACTATGGCCTACACAGCCCGTGTGTCCTGCTCAAAATCCACAGCATAAAGAGGGCTCCACTTCCTGGGTATCTCTGGAAGAATCCAGAGGAGGTTGGGCTAGAGACTCCACCCACCAGAGTGGGTTCTATTCTTCCTGGGAGGGGGGGTCTTATATCACATCCTGACCAAAGCACATGTCCTGACTAAAGAATGTTTTATTATTATTCTTTATATAGCACTACATATTCTGCAGCGCTTTACAAGATCAGTGTACAGTTGATGCATTAAAATACCACACATGGATGATGACCTGATTCAGAGGGACCCTGTTCCCAAGGGAAATTACAATCTGATAAATAATCTTTTTAATTTCCTGTATGAATATATAAATATGGTGATTCAAATGCATAGCTTAGTTAATATGCCCCCTTTTAGTTTGGAGAAGGGGGATTTGTGAGGATCCTGAGAACGAGCAACAGCACTAGTGGCCTGCTCTATGGTGGAGGCCCGCTCAGGTCTCACAAGGTTTTAGCTTGTATGTGCCATTACAGGGATGAATGCTCCATATGCAAATCAACCTGCTCTCACCCAAAAAGGGTGGCCAGTGCTGATTGCCAAGGACGTCATCCCTGCACAAGAGGTGCAGCAACCGACGATTGTTTCGGCCTTGTTAGGCCTCGTCAGGAGGGTATAGCTGACACCCCTCTAGGCACACCAAGCAAGGGGTCCACATCTGGATGACCCTGTAGACCAGGGGTCTCAAACTCACGGCCCCCCAGATGGTTTTGCCTAAAAGTCCCAGAATGCTTTGAATGCAATAGATGGCCAGGGAATCATGGGAGTTGTAGTTCAGAAACATCAGGGGGGCCAGAGTTTGAGACCCCTGCTGTAGACTAATAGTGAGGAGAAGGGCTTTTAGTTTGAAATGCTTCCTTATTATTATTGTCATCATTTATATAGTGCCAACAGTTTCCGCAGCGCTTTACAATAACCAAAGGGAACGAAATACATATAAACAGACCTAGAATGGAAACAAGAGGTGTAGAGGGCCCTGCTCATAGGAGCTTACAGTCTAGAGTCTTTTAAGCTACAGAGGGGCTACTTGTTTAGATAAGTTCTCCCTTCTATCACACGTGATATTGGGTGGCTTAGGAATGTTTATATAAACCAGATGTGTTTAAGTTTACCCATCTCGGAAGTGGCAAATGTAGCCACGCCATTTTAAGGCTGACATGATCGGTTTCATGATTGGCTGCTTCATCACATCCTTGTTGCGGGGCAGAGAAAGTGAAAACATCTCTTATGATATGTTTTGGTGGGATAAAATAATAAATAAAAAATTGGTATTTAGATTCATCTTGAAAAATAAAAAAACATGTATTTTACCATTTTCTGAAAATTCCTTGGAGGGGGGGGATAAAGGGGGTTGAATACTTTTATTTCAAAAACTGAAGATGTTATGTGTGTGAAATTTGGTATTTACAATGTTCGTGAACAAAACCAAACCATGTGTTTTGCCGTTTTCCACAAATCCAATTAAGGGGGGAATGGGGTCTGAAAAGATGTTTCAGACATGAAATTTGGTATTTACTATGTTCTTGAAGAATAAAAAAAAGTGTTTTTACCATTTTCCAAAAATTCCAGGTGGGGGGCCAAAAAGGGGGGTTGAAATACTTTCATCAGTATACCTATATTTCAAAAACCAAAGAGGTTACAGGCCTGAAAATTGGTATGTAAATTCATCATAAAAAAAAACGTATTTTACCATTTTCGGAATCCAATGGGGGGGGGGATTAAATAGGGGGTGAACGCTTTTATCAGTATACCTATATTTCAAAAACCAAAGATGTTACAGGTGTGAAATTTAGTATATACAATCTTCCTGTAAAAAATAAAAACAAAGAGAAGACTGTTTCGCACAGGGGCAGTTTTATGTTGCCTGTTCCAGAGTGAGCTCACCTAACTCTGGTGATCCGAGCACCCAAAAGAAGAACCACTAATGGAGTTTATAAAGCGGTACTCGAATAGTTTTATTTTTTATGTTCCAGATGCCAATAAATTACATTTTCTTTGTCTCATTGTCTGTTTGTATTTACAACACAAAAAATTAATGGACGCGAATGAATGAAACAACTTTGTTTTGTAGCCAATAAGCCCTGACAAACGTCTGCAGTAAACGTTACTTATAATTTACAGGTTGATGTGTTAAAGTACTATTTCATACAGTTTGAACAAAATACACATGTTTCTTTTAAAAACAATTATAACAAATCCCAAAATCCACGCGAGCGAAGCCGCGGCAAAAGCTACTTGGTTATAAAGGTGTCTGAGTTTTAATAAAAGACCTGGCTGGACAAAGACACACCAGATATACTTCAAGCATCAAATCCTGTGTGAGTGACTTGTTAGCTCCACTATAGCGTAGCGCTGGTTTTTGTGTCATTTTGCTTATATGAGAAAAACAACAAAGGCCTTCTAGGATGCATGCTATGGTAAATATGAATAGGAATATTGTGTAAGAAAATATATCAAATCAATCTGAGATGTACAAGTATTTTGTGAGGTAGGCGCATCCATATCATTAAGTATCCTGCCCAAGGTCACTCGTTGGAGGTGTCTTCTGAGTGATGATGATTGTAGATCAGCGACCTGGTGGTTAGGTTGAATCCGCTTCTCGTAAAGTCGAGACTTGCTGCTCCACAGTTGTATTGGAGGGATGTGCTGAATGGGATTTGACTTACTTCCCATGGTCAACGGGTAGAGATGTTACCACTGGACTCCACAGCTGATATTGTGTGGTAGGCAAGTATGTACCGTTAGATGTCTTGTCCAAAGACACTTACTGGAGAGGTGCTCTGCACGGGATTCAAACCTCAGTCTCAAAGATCGAGGACAGGAGAGACCTGGGGACTCGGAGAGCAAACCAGGATCTGGTACCCGGTGATAACATAGAGTGTGCTGAGGGGTAACTAGAACAGCGACAGGGCAATGAGACAACTGAGAAACCACAGCTAAATACCCCAGGATATCTCCTATTGGCTGGTGCTAAATTAAGTTAGAAGTTGGGGTAGTTTACATATATGTAGTGGATAAAGGGAAGAACACAAACAATCCACACGGATTGATGCTGGAAAAGGGGCACAAGGAACTGGGATCCCAGCAACTGCAGGTGAGGCATTAGGGGCAGGTATGATGTTACCTGCCTCAGACCAGAGCGGGCAGGTAAATGTGAAATTACTGAAAAAAACGAGACAGAGCGTGTTAAAGGCTGCTGCCGCCATCTTTAACTTACTGCGGACAGAGCAGCCCCTCCTCCTCCTCTACAGGAGGCACAGAGGACCACAACTCATTTCATTATTAATGTTACTGAGAATGAGTGAAATCTATCAAAGGGGGCATCTTTTTTTTTTCCTTTTATCCATCTCGCTTGAGCTGTATCTAAATCGGGTCTAGAAATGCAACGGAATCCCTTAATATCTTTAACCCTTGTCAGGATAGCAAGACAATCATGACCCATTACAATGTTACCACTGGACTCCACAGCCGCTAGTGTGGTAGGCAAGTGTGTACCGTTAGGTGTCTTGCCCATGGACACTTACTGGAGAGGTGCTCTGGACGGGATTCAAACCTCAGTCTCCACGGTTATATAGCAGGGATGTTATCTCTACTCCATCCAGCCGGTACAGGGATTGTTTGTGTTCTTCCCAGGTTACTAACCTGTGTGTAA
>CM019064.1:77705795-77783540 GCA_009667805.1 Leptobrachium leishanense | reverse complement strand
GCGCTGCCTGTTTGGGGCGGTGAAATGCGCTGCCTGTTTGGGGGCGGTGAAATGCGCTGCCTGTTTGGCAGCGGCGAAATGCATCGGTGAAGTACGGTGGTGAAATACGGTGCTTGCTCGGCAGTGAAATACGGTGCCTGTTTGGCGGTGGCGAAATATGGTGCCTGTTTGGCGGTGGCGAAATACGGTGCCTGTTTGGCGGTGGCGAAATACGGTGCCTGTTTGGCGGCGGCGCAATACGGTTGTGAAATACGGTGCTTGTTCGGCAGTGAAATGCGTCGTGAAATGCGCTGCCTGTTTGGCGACGGCGAAATGCGCTGCCCATTTGGCGGCAGCGAAATGTGTTGGTGAAAAACGGTTGTGAAATACGGTGCTTGTTCGGCAGTGAAATGCGTCGGTGAAATACGGTGCCTGTTTGGGGGCGGTCAAATGCGGTAGTGAAATACGGTGCCTGTTTGGGGGCGGTGAAATACAGTGCCGGTTCGAGGGCGGTGAAATGCGATGCCTTTTTCGGCAGCAGTGAAATGCGTCGTGAAATACAGTGCCTGTTCGGCGGCAGTGAAATGCATTGGTGAAATACGGTGCCTGTTCGAGGCGGTGAAATGCGGTAGTGAAATACGGTGCCTGTTTGGCGGCGATGAAATACGGTGCCTGTTCGGCGGCAGAGAAATGCGGCAGTGATGTGCGTTTCTTGTTCGGCGGCAGTGATGTGCATTTCTTGTTCGGCGGCAGTGATGTGCGTTGCTTGTTCGGTGGCGGTGAAATGCGTTGCTGAAATTAATTCTGCATGAATTAATATATATGCAGGAAACCATGGCCGCTCTGACATCCTTAGCCTTATGGTGTGCGCTGATACGTGTGTTGTCATACTATCTCAGAGGGAGAGCACGGGGAGGGGGTGCTGCCCTGCAACATGTATAACTCATGCTGCATGAAGGAAATCGCGGCAGGTCACCTGGGATTCCTTTATGATTTCTTACCTGCAGTGTATTCATTATACATGTTACAGTGCGGCATCTTTCAACCACTGCCCATCAACATGAATAAACTTATGTGTCCAGGAAAACCTGGCACATATACTGCATCTGCCTGTAATGCTGATAATGCAGACCCCATGTAAGCAGGAGATCTCACCGTTTTATTATCTGTCTGCAGCACATTTACTGCAGCTGCCTGTATGCTGATAATGCAGACCCCGTGTGACATTGTGCCAGATAAGGGACGCCATCTAGAGCTCAGAACCTTTCATCCCAGTGAGATTTCTGTAGTGGATAAAATAGATACTTGGGAAATAAAAAATGAGCAGATTTACATAATATAAATTTTATGAGAAAATTTTACATTTTAACCAAAACTGAAAAAAATGATTATTTTCACTGGTGTTTTTTGAATAATATGACTGTAGCGGTTATTCAGAGAGCACCGACACGTCGCCAACATTTCGGTGCTCTTTTGTTCCCCACACTTCGGGGCGATTTCTAGTTCGCGACTCTGCAGTGTGTTCAAGTACAACCTCAGGGTCCCCGAAGTGCAGGGAAAACCTGCTGCAAACACATCTAAAACCCGCAAAAAACACGCCGGAAAAAGCCAGTAATCACAGCGCAGAGCAGAGGCCGGAAAAAAGCCAACAAGCTGAATGGGTGTGGGGAAAGAAACGTTTGCTTCAAAGTTTTAAAATTTTAAATTTGCAAAAAAACTACTGAACGAAACTGTCTGGAATTTACACATAAGATCCAATGAATGATAATAAAAAGGTCTGATTACAGAAAGAAAAGAACACATTTAAAAAAAAATTGAATTTTTTTCAAAATTTTGTGGCTAAAAGCGTCTGTTGTTTTAGAAAGGAAACGTGTTTTTTTTATATAGTAAGCCTGTATTCTGTAGGAATAACTCGCTGAAATCCGTGCAAGCAAGAGTCTAGTAAACACACAGAGTCCAATAAAGTTTGAAACACGAAATAATAATTTATTATCCAAAATAATGCTAATAAATTATATTCAATAATATAATCAAACCAAAAACACTAAAATCTTTCAGAAAACAAGGGTGCAATATTAGAATGTGTATGTATGTATGGTCTGTTTCTGACCCTTTAGTGCCGTTCATGAGAAGTAGGGATGTGCGTTTCGGGTTTCGGAATTTCGGAATTTTCACGAAATTTCCCGATTCGGGTCTTTCGATTCGGCCGAAAATCCGAAAAGTTTTAGATCCGAAAAAGTCGAATCCGAACTGTTTTCCGAACCGAATCGAAAATTTTTCGGAATTTCGAATGGACTTGAAATGTGTCAAATTGAAATCTATTGCTTTGAAACGAGAACAGACTTTCCGAAAAAAACGAAAAATTTACCAAATCGAAAATTTTTCGGAATTTCGAATGGACTTGAAATGTGTCAAATCGAAATCTATTGCTTTGAAACGAGAACAGACTTTCCGAAAAAAACGAAAAATTTGCCAAATCGAAAATTTTTCGGAATTTCGAATGGACTTGAAATGTGTCAAATCGAAATTTATTTTCCCTCTATTCATGATTTCAGTTCCATTCGGGATTTCGGTACCATTTCGGTAAGTCTGGACATCGTATATTTAACTAGTATCGGTTATATGGCTGATTCTGTAATTTTTTTTTATTGTTTCCAAAGATCCGATCAGAATTTTCGTATTTTGGTCAGATCCGATTCGTCCGCGGGTCGCGCATGCGCGCGCGCGCACATGTCGTAACTTTATTGAGCCAGTTTTATTGACAACTTTTTGACCAAATTTTTTTTTTATTATTCTTCATAATGGCCGCTGCCAGAGAGGAGACCTCCTCTTCATCTCTTGATGAAGAAGTTCCACCTGCACCCAGGAAAAAACGCGCCCAAAATATGGCGTTTGAGGAGATGTTGGAGCTGGTCCGCATCTTTGATACCAAAGATTACGATTGCCAGAAGGGACCTTACCGCAGCAAGAATAACGCCAGGAAGGATCGTATCCTGGACAAGCTACGCGCCACCATTTTGGAGAAGTTTGGGAAGGACCGGACGAAGGACCAGCTACGGAAACACTGGTCTGATTTAAAAGTACGGGAGCAGGAGCAGCTGAGACGCATCCGCCGCGTCATAGCGAAACGTAAGTGTCATGTTATATTGTAAAGCGCTGCGCAAACTGTTGGTGCTATATAAATCCTGTATAATAATAATACTGTGCTTGCATGTGCTGCTAATGTGCGCAGAAATACCTTGATTTATCTAGTCCTTTTTTCATGCAATGTGATTGTGTATAGCTTTGCGTTTTCACAATTCGTCATACGTGCATTTTTGCCATAGCTTTTCTTTTTTGTGATTTTACGTATTCGTGAAAATTGTGACATTTGATGTATGTAGATGAAATTACAATGCTGGATTTCTTTTGGCACTGTGTGTACTGTAGTGTGCTGGGGGGGGAGGTTGTTGTGATTGAGTGATGCATACGAGATGACCCACAGCTTGCCCAATATTGGTTCCCACCTGCGCATCAATAAAAATCTCTGCGTCTTTGCTAAGTGATAGGATGGGACATGTAGTTCTTCTGAAAGTGCATCCAAACAGAGCTGCCTTCAATACATCCTCAGCAGCTGCTGCAGCAGTGTCATTGAATGCTTTAGATGCAAATTTAAAAACAAAATGGTGGATTTCTGTTGTTGTTTCTGCAATATCCACAGTTTTATTATTAGCAGAAACTGAAAGTGAAACTGAGGCTGAGGCCTTCTATAAAATAACTAAAAGCAGTCGCACAATGCGCTTTGTACGCACACAACACAAATATATAATAGTTTTTATTGAATAAACGTAATGTTTACTTCTGAAAAAAAATATATAAATGAACGGTAATATATGTCTGTGCAGACAGCAACTCGCAAGGCACACACTCCACACGACGGTGGTGCCTCCTCCTTCCCAGGCTTCCTTCCAGCGGCGTCTGACGTGGGGCGGGGCGCTCGTGCTGCCACCAGCCCCAACACGTGCAGGCACCGCTGACGTTGCGTGCACTGCGGAGCGGGCGGAGCCTGGATGGTCAGGACGGGACCTGGTTGGTGCAGACGCAGTGTGTGTCTGTGCACTGCTCTGCCTCTGTGGACATGTAGATTGCGGCACCCCGGGCCCCCGACCGCTCCCGCGCGCGCGCCCAGCGCGGGCCGGCGGACACTAACGCACAATTATTTTTTTTTCGGGCCCGGCGCTGCGCCCTAGGCGGGACTGCGCTCTAGGCGGCCGCCTAGCTTGCCTAGCGGCTGCGCCGGCCCTGGCTGGGGAATATCCATGAGGAGCTGGGGCAAATCCATGTGTGAGCTGGGGCATATCCACGAGGAGCTGGGGCATGTCCACGAGGAGCTGGGGCATGTCCACGAGGAGCTGGGGCATGTCCATGAGGAGCTGGGGCAAATCCATGTGTGAGCTGGGGAATATCCATGAGGAGCTGGGGCAAATCCATGTGTGAGCTGGGGCATATCCACGAGGAGCTGGGGCATGTCCACGAGGAGCTGGGGCATGTCCACGAGGAGCTGGGGCATGTCCATGAGGAGCTGGGGCAAATCCATGTGTGAGCTGGGGAATATCCACGAGGAGCTGGGGCATATCCACGAGGAGCTGGGGCAAATCCACGAGGTGCTGGGGCAATATCCATGAGGAGCTGGGACATATCCATGAGGATGTCGGATGTCGGCCAAGCTTCCGGGAACTCCCCCTGGAGGACTGGCGTCATCGTGCATAGCACGATGACGCCAGTCCTGGAGTTAACCCCTAGTTGCCACCAATGGTGGAGATAGGGGGTTCCAATGAACTCCCTATCTCCCGATCCGTGGCAGCTAGGGGTTAAAGTTTGGTATTGTTGGATCGGCCAGAGCATGGCCGTTCCAACGATACCAAACACGAATGTGAAAAAAGTTTGTAAAAAAATTAAAAATAAAAAAATATTTTAAAAAAATTATAAAAAAAATAAACATTTTTTTTCTTTTTTTTGGTTCGTTAATGCAGCAATATTGTTCCCATTTCAATTATAATGTGAACAATGATGCTGCACTAACGATTTTTGTATGCGGTGCGTTTGTTAAAAATCGTGTAATTTCTCCCCAAAAAAAATGTAACGAGACCCCATCTCTAATTTTTTTAACAAGCGCACCCCATACAAAATATAACCGCAATTGCTCGCGCGTTAAAATGTGAAAAAAAACACTTTACACGTTGTAAATTATTGAAAATACATATTTTATTGCATTTTTTGTTATAATATACAGACAGGTCATGACGTATACATATAATAATGACATATTATGAATCTACCGAGTCTGACAGAAAGAACGATATATAATATGTCTGGGTAATATACTAAAATAAGCTTCAAAACACGTTTAAACATGATGAGCAAAACCGGTAAAAATTACCTCAGCACAGAGGTGGGAAAAGCCTCAGCAGCGAAAGGGTTAATTAAAAAAACACGATAGAATCGCCAGAATTATCGTATCGACAGAATGAATTATCGGATCCGAAAAACAAACCAAAAATTTATTATAAAAAATATATAAAGTAGTATTAAAAAAGTAAACCATAGTAGTTTTCATCAAAACGAATAGAGTTAGACAGCTTTGAAACGAGAACAGACGTTCCGAAAAAACGAAAAGTTCCGAAAAACGAAAAATTGGCGATATGCCGAAAACCATGTACAATTCCGAAAAACGAAAAGTTCCGAAAAACGAAAAGTTCCGAAAAACGAAAAGTTCAGAAAAACAAAAAGTTCAGAAAAACGAAAAATGGGCGATATGCCGAAAACCATGTACAATTCCGAAAAACGAAAATTTTCCGAAATAACGAAAAGTCGATACAGAAACCTAGTAAAGTGACCCGAAAATACGAAAAATGGTCGATATTCCGAAAAATAAATGTACCCGAAAACCGAATCGAACCGAACCGAATCGGAACAGAAAGCAGTCGAAACGAGCCGAATCGAAAAGTTTAAAAATTCGAAAAATCGAATCGAATCGAATCGAAAAAAAAATCGGTGCACATCCCTAATGAGAAGGTCATGCTGCTCTGGATTTACATTGGAATATCCTTTTTCCTTTTTTTTTTTAGTTTGCTGCCTGGTCCCGCCCCCTGCATCGTGTGACTCGCAGGGAGCGTTACCAGGAAGCAAGTCGCTGTGATCACACTGCGGAGGACAGCAAAGGAGCGCAGGATGAGGTGAGTATGCAGCCCGAGTGTGGCTCGGGGTTACTGTTCGCGGTAGTGAAATTTAACCCGAGTCACACTTGGGAATATCAGGCTCAACCATGAGGATGCAGTACCGACTTTGGTCTTCTTGCCGTGACGACGTGGGCCATGACATAGGCTCGGCTTTTGAGGACGTTGCAATGTGTATGTAAATGTGTGTTCCATTGGGAAACAAGGCGTTTATATTGGTGCAAAATGCAGCTCTTCTATTTTCTACTCGGAACCCTAATATTCTAGGTCGGCGGGTTAATGGGCGGAGCTTAAAGGAACAGATTTGCAGCGTAAGCGAGTATAGAGCCTCGTATTGGTCAGTTTTGTGTCCATAGAGCGATGTTACTGCAAACCATTTCTTGTCATGTCACTCAAATCACGTTCCTGTCTATTCCTGACCCCAATCAATATATAATATATATTTTAACGCCCATAAAAATGTCTCTTTGTGATTTTTGTCTTTTAGTGATGGCGTGTGATCTTCGAGAAGAGCTGAACTGCGCGGTCTGTCTGAACATTTACAAGGACCCGGTGACGCTGACGTGTGGGCACAGCTTCTGCCAGCTCTGCATTGAGAACTTTCTGGACACACAGCAAAGATGTGGAGCTTATTCATGTCCTAATTGCAGAGCGGAGTTTTCAGAGCGTCCCGTGCTGCAGAGGAGCACAGCGCTATGTAACATAGCAGAGTGTGTGCACGCTACCAGTCCAGACGTAGGGGTGCTTTGCTCATATTGTGTAAATCAATCCATACCGGCCGTTAAAACCTGCCTGATGTGCGAAGCCGCCCTGTGTGAGACCCACCTACAGGTTCACTGCAAGTCAGCAGAGCACATCCTGAAGGAGCCCACCACTTACCAGGGGAACAGAAAATGCACTGTCCACCGGGAGGTCCTAAAATATATCTGCTCCCATGATCGCACCTTTGTGTGTGTGTCCTGCTGCTTGGCCGGAGATCACAGGGGCCACTACGTGGAGCTTCTGGAAAGTGCCTCTGAGAAGACCAAAGAGAAAATGAAGAACGTTCTTAAGAAACTGAGCGCCAACAGAAGCGAGACTGAGGAGGACATTCTCAATCTCCAGAACCATGGTAAGGAACTCCTGGAACAAGCAGCTTCTGTAGGAAAGCGAGTCACCACCTTGTTCAGGGACATTCATGTACAGCTTGACACTCTAGAGAAGAGACTTCATAGTGAGCTTTCCAGCCAGGAGAAGCGTTTCTCACGCCGGGTGTCTGATCAAATCCTGAAACTGGAAGTGAAAAAGGAGAAACTGTCCGAGAGGATGTGTCGCATCGAGGAACTGTGCAACCTGACGGATCCACTGATGGTTCTCCAAGAGCGAGAGTCCAGCTACAGGAAGTTTTTTGAGCATGAAGATTCCTCTACGGAAGAGGAGGAGGAGGAAGAAGGGGAAGCGGAAGCAGAGGAAGAGGAATATGAGAGGGGTCCTGAAGACTGCTCATGGGAAGAGGACGAGGATGAGGAGGATGAGGATGAGGATGATGATGAGGATTCGGAGGATGAGTGGTTTGATAGTGTGGGTGGCCTGGATGAAGGGTCAATAGCCATGACCCTACAGAAAGCTTTACCTGATATTGTGAATAATGAGCTGAGGGATTTCTATGTGCGGCCGGCCAAGGGCCTTTTACTGGACCCAAAGACCGCTGCTTCCTCCATCACGATTTCCGATGACTTGAGGAAGATCTTGGCAGTAGATGCTGCTGTCTGTCCTCCAGAGAATCCTGAAAGATTTGACTATTCCCAGGTGTTGAGCAGCTGCACATTTTCATCAGGGCGGATTTTCTTTGACGTGGAGACGACGAGTGAGTTCGGGGTCTGGAGTATCGGCATGGCCTATCCCAGCATCGAACGAGGGTGGAGTCGTTCCACAATTGGATACAATGAGAAGTCCTGGTCTTTGAGCAAGAAAGGTGGCAGTTATTTAGCTGTGCACGACAGTCGTGAGACCCTGGTGCCGTCTCCCTCCTCTAATCGCACGTTGCGTATCTACTTGGATTACGAGGCGGGTCAGTTATCCTTTTATGAGTTCGGTGACCCCCTGACTCATTTACATACCTTCACAACCACCTTCTCCGAGCCTCTCCACGCAGCATTCTACGTCTGGACTGGAGTACGAGATATTCCTTCTATAGAACTCTTGTAAATGGTCCCAGTCAGTGTCACTCCCAGCGGCCGGAGAGCCTTTCGTGGGCAATGTGTTTCCAATAAATGGCTTAGTTCTGCAAATGTGTGTGATTGAAGCATTTCCTCCTTAGTCTAACCCGGAATTTATTTATAAAAGGATTTTACCAGGAAGGATACATTGAGATTTCTCTCGTTTTCAAGTATGTCCTGGGTTCGAGAACATTGAGTGGTTACAGAAATACAAAGTAATAAAATGCAAGAAATTAACACAAGACCAAATATACAGATTAACAGAAAAATAAATATGGAGGAAATAAAGTCATTATGTTACATGTTTACAGGTGCATTCCGTATTGAGGTATGTTAATAGGGAAGTCTTAAGGGACTTTAGACTGGGGGAAGATTTGACGGTGTCTGGGAGGTTATTCCATATTTGCAGTGCTCTGTAGGAAAATGAGGATCGAGCCGTTTTCTTTTTGTATTGCGGTATTGCATGTAAGGTGCTGGTCCTGGATCTGAGGTTATAGGATGAGGGAACTGCCGGGGGAAGCAGCATATTCAGGTAGGGTGGTAGCTTCCCAGAAAAGCTCTTAAACACCAGGTTGGAAAGGTGAAGGGTGCGTCTAGAGTCCAGTGATGGCCAGTTTAGTTCTTTTAACATGTCACAATGGTGTGTCATGTAGTTACATTGTAGCACAAAGCGACAGAATGAGTTATACAATGTAGTAAGTTTCTGAAGGTGTGTTTGCGGGGCGGCTGCATACACTAAATCTCCGTATTCAATGGCTGGCATAAGCATTTGTTGTACAATCTGCTTTCTTACCGCGGGGCTCAGGCAGGATTTGTTTCTGTACAGGGCACCTAGTTTGGGGTAGAGTTTAGATGAGAGTTTTTCGATGTGGGGGCCAAAAGCTAGATTTGGGTCTAACCACATACCTAGGTATTTGAGAGAAGTGACTGTGGTCAGCGTGCCATTTGATTTTGTCCCAACACATAGATGGGGTGTTTGCAATTTGTGTAGTTTAGGTGCGGTTCCAAAGAGCATTGTAACCGTTTTGTCAGCATTTAGAAAAAGTTTGTTATTTGCGATCCACTTTTCTACCTCTGTGAATTGTTCTTGCAGCACGTCCTCCAGCTGTGTGAGATTTGGTTTGCTGGTATAGATTACAGTGTCGTCTGCGTAATGTGTACAGTTGAAGCTTTGCAGACATTGGGCAGATCGTTTATGAATATTGTGAATAGCAGGGGGCCAAGTATCGAGCCTTGTGGTACACCGCACGTGACTGGGAGGGGGAGGGAAGTGCTGTCAGAAATGGACACAAATTGAGACCTATCAGACACATATGATTGGAACCAGGTTAACGTACTATCACCAATACCAGAGTTCTTAAGTTTTTGTAATAGGATGCCATGGTCTACTGTGTCAAAAGCCTTGGCAAAATCAAGGAAGATGGCTCAGTTAGATTTCCTTGTTCCATGCCAGCTTGGATATCATTACAAACTTTTAAAAGTGCAGTTGTAGTTGAATGGTTTGGACGAAAGCCTGATTGATCTGGGGTTAAATAGTTGTGATACTGATAATAATCACGTAATTGTGTGTAGACACATTTTTCCAGAATTTTTGACATTACAGGGAGCAGTGATATTGGGCGGTAGTTGGATAGCAAAGTATTGTCTCCACTTTTATGGATAGGTACCACCCTTGCAGTCTTCCAGAGTTTGGGTATGTATCCAGTCGCCAGTGATTCATTAATCAGGGTTGCGACAGGTTTTGCAATTGCTGGCACACTGATTTTCAGCAGCATTGCTGGGATTTGATCAGGTCCAGACTGGTATTTCATTTTTTGCTTACGGATAAGTTTAGTGATGGCACTGACTGAGCCTAAAACTGAATTTCTCTGGGTTACGGGGTCTTTGCACTGTGGGTGGGTCCTGACCTGCGTGCGGCCTTTCTGATTGCGTGTCATTTCCTAGTTTAGCAATCAGGGTGGCGCATCCAACAAAATAATTATTAAAAGCATTTGCTACATCTAGGGGGTGTTGTACAGTTTGGTTGTTTACTTTTAAAGCAGCTGGTTGGGGGTGCTTGTATGTTACTTATGATTTTCCAAAAATTTCTGGGGTTTGATATGTTATTGTTTAAATTTTCATTGAAGCATTGGGCTTTAGCCATTTTTGTTTGTTTTGTGCATTCATTCCAGCATTTTCGGTATTCAGTGATCGTTCATGGATCCAGTACTCTTGAACTTTGACCACAGGGAGTCTCTAAGCTGGTACATATGTGTGAGGTCAGCTGTAACCCAGGGGAGATGGGCCCCTTTTACTCGCACTTTGCGCAGTGGGGTATGGGTGTTCCAGACTTTCAGGAGCTCGGCTTGAAAGTATTCAATTGCATAGTCCAGGTCTGGGATTAGGTTTAGTCTGTACCATGGGAGCTGTTTGAGATCATTTAGGAAGGATTCAAGATTAAATTTCTTGAAAGACCTGGTGATTATTACCTTTTTGGTGGACATTTTATGGCCCTTATTTTGCGCACACAGTACACTAGGCAGTGATCACTGAAACTGTTAGCGAACGCCTGTATTCGATCAGAACATGAGGAGAGAATCCAGTCCAGCAAGGTGTGGTTAGGGCTTTTCATATTAATGCGAGTGGGGAGGAGATTAATTGTGTTAGCTGCAAAGCCTTAAACAGTGAGCACTGTTTATTGTTTTTAGGATTCAGCCAATCAACATTAAAGTCGCCGAGGACCAGCAGTTCACTAAGAATTTGGGTTATGTCAGAAAGGGATTGCACTGGGGAACTTGGTGGGCGGTAGAATCCAGCAACAATAATTGTTTTACTGAATGGGATCTCAATAGTACCAGAAAGGAAATCAAATGTGGCCGGGGAGCTAGGATTCTGCAATGGGGTGAACTTTATGGAGTTGTCAACATGGATAACAATTCCCCCTCCTCTCTTAGCTCTGTCCTTTCTAGAGCATGAATACCCTTGTATTGCTATGGCAGAGTCTGGCACTTTAGGGGTTAACCATGATTCTGTCAGCACAATGACTTTAGGTTTGTAATAGAAGCACCAAGCTTTAAGATCATCCAGTTTAGGCTAGGGTCAGACGAGCGTGATTTCTACGGACTGTACGTCTGTGCAGTACGGACATCGTCAGTACGGATGACGCAGTAGTGGCCACACAGTCCGTTTTTTCACTGAAGTTATTTTTGACGGATGTAGGAGGGAAAAATAAATTACAATGAAAAAACATTCTGTCTGTCAAAAATGCTGGACGTATAAATGCAGTCCGTCTGACCATGCTCCATCACTCACACACAAAGCTATGCAGACGTTGTGGACTTGGCGCACTCCGCACGTCCGTTCTAGCAGTATTACGTTCTTGCCTAACCTGTGTCCGTTTGCAGCGTCCGTCATGCGTCCGCAGTTCAGTGCGGACGTACTTCATGTGTCAGGCTCCAATGGGCTTCCTGTCATGCTATCACGGACGTACTTTTAGGCGCAATCACGGACGTGAACACTACGCTCATCTGACAGCAGCCTTAGGGACTAAGCTGCGGATGTTGCAATGCACAAAGGAGAGGCCTTTTTTAGTGGGGAGATTAAATATGGTGTCAGCTATTGGACCAGGGTTGGATTCAACATCATTTGCAAGTGCAAGCAGCAGAATAAAAAGGAATTTGGACAGGTTTTTCTTTTTGGTAAATAGTGATTTGAAAGGTTTTAAAGCTCTGTTTTGTGGGGGTGGGAGGGCTGGATTTTAACACTCTCCACCAGCCCTCTGCTGATAAGTTAAAGGAGCTGAGCAAGCTATGGTGTATTTGGGTTTCTTTTCCAGCTTGCTGTAATTTGTAGGGTGTATAGGGAGGGAGGGTAGATTTAGAGAGAAGGGAGATGGTGGAAAGAAGCAGCAAGAGGGGGAAGAGAGGGAAAAACAACATTTCTAGAGAAAGGTGGTGTGGGAGAAGGGGGGGAAAAAAGGAAAGGTAGAAGACGGGCAGGGAATTGATAAGGAAAGCAGAAGATAGAAAGGTGGTAGGTGAAATCCCAGAGTGGTGTAGGTTGGTAGCTGAAAATATCACATGACCAAATTAGTTGGGTATAAATGAAATGAGAACTGTGGGGAGGGTGGGAGCTAGGAGGACACTGTGAATGAGGCTTGCCCTGGAAGCTGTATGGAGTTGAATAAGTCCAGGTGGGAGCTAGTTGAGGCGACATAGTCCAGTAGTGTATGGGTTACATGGGAGTATTCGATATCCAGGGAGAAGGGGACACACAAACTCATGCAATAAAGGAACCCTCTATCTTAAACCCACTCGGTGCACAACATCTCGACTTGAAGAAGACTCCCAGTGATCTGGAACGTTGTCCGCAGAGAGGACTTAATATAAAATGCTTGTGTGTGACCAGTTGTTCCTCTTCCTCAGGATATTGGTTTGCGGTTTTATGAAACTTTTTCAGTAATCAAATTTCCCCCATAAAAGGCACAGTGTGCGTTCCTTCCTGTTTGTACTTACCTTTGCATACAAGAGACGCAGATCGTTATCGAAACAAATCCATCAGCGTGAGCCCCCATCTCACTGTGTTCAGGCTAATCTGGTGTTTGGGTTCAATATTGCTTGAGGTGATAATCCTGCGCCATATGCCGTTTTAAATAGTTTGTTTCGCTTAGGATAAATTCTTTACAGAAAAGGTTGTACAATTACTGCTGTTTCACTTCAAAAAGGACTGCAGACCATGTGACTCATTGCTTCTTAAGATGGTTGCCAGCCATGTGCTCACTGACTACTAAAATGGCTGCCAACCATGTGCTACAGCGTGCACTTTAAATACAAGGCACAGCAATCAATAGATACACAAGCAAAATTACTGGAGCACTTAATAACATCCAAAGTTCTAAGTAAGTAAAGAGACCCACCGATGGATGGTTAAATGAATTTACTCTAGTAAAAAATAAAGGCAATTAATAAAACAAACAAAATATTAAATCGTATAATTAACTATTAAAAGACTCTCCCCAGAGATTACACGGAAATAATCTCATGGTCCGGAGTTTAATAATAGCTTTCCCCAGAGATTAACCTAAGAAAATGAAAACCTTCGATAACATAAACGTTTAACCAAATTCTGGACCCTAACAAGAAAATGAAGACCTGCATAGGTGATTATTAAAAAGGGAATAAAATGCAGCAGTCCTTTACTCATCCAGATCCACACAGAAACTATGGCCTACACAGCCCGTGTGTCCTGCTCAAAATCCACAGCATAAAGAGGGCTCCACTTCCTGGGTATCTCTGGAAGAATCCAGAGGAGGTTGGGCTAGAGACTCCACCCACCAGAGTGGGTTCTATTCTTCCTGGGAGGGGGGGGGTCTTATATCACATCCTGACCAAAGCACATGTCCTGACTAAAGAATGTTTTATTATAATTCTTTATATAGCACTACATATTCTGCAGCGCTTTACAAGATCAGTGTACAGTTGATGCATTAAAATACCACACATGGATGATGACCTGATTCAGAGGGACCCTGTTCCCAAGGGAAATTACAATCTGATAAATAATCTTTTTAATTTCCTGTATGAATATATAAATATGGTGATTCAAATGCATAGCTTAGTTAATATGCCCCCTTTTTAGTTTGGAGAAGGGGGATTTGTGAGGATCCTGAGAACGAGCAACAGCACTAGTGGCCTGCTCTATGGTGGAGGCCCGCTCAGGTCTCACAAGGTTTTAGCTTGTATGTGCCATTACAGGGATGAATGCTCCATATGCAAATCAACCTGCTCTCACCCAAAAAGGGTGGCCAGTGCTGATTGCCAAGGACGTCATCCCTGCACAAGAGGTGCAGCAACCGACGATTGTTTCGGCCTTGTTAGGCCTCGTCAGGAGGGTATAGCTGACACCCCTCTAGGCACACCAAGCAAGGGGTCCACATCTGGATGACCCTGTAGACCAGGGGTCTCAAACTCACGGCCCCCCAGATGGTTTTGCCTAAAAGTCCCAGAATGCTTTGAATGCAATAGATGGCCAGGGAATCATGGGAGTTGTAGTTCAGAAACATCAGGGGGGCCAGAGTTTGAGACCCCTGCTGTAGACTAATAGTGAGGAGAAGGGCTTTTAGTTTGAAATGCTTCCTTATTATTATTGTCATCATTTATATAGTGCCAACAGTTTCCGCAGCGCTTTACAATAACCAAAGGGAACGAAATACATATAAACAGACCTAGAATGGAAACAAGAGGTGTAGAGGGCCCTGCTCATAGGAGCTTACAGTCTAGAGTCTTTTAAGCTACAGAGGGGCTACTTGTTTAGATAAGTTCTCCCTTCTATCACACGTGATATTGGGTGGCTTAGGAATGTTTATATAAACCAGATGTGTTTAAGTTTACCCATCTCGGAAGTGGCAAATGTAGCCACGCCATTTTAAGGCTGACATGATCGGTTTCATGATTGGCTGCTTCATCACATCCTTGTTGCGGGGCAGAGAAAGTGAAAACATCTCTTATGATATGTTTTGGTGGGATAAAATAATAAATAAAAAATTGGTATTTAGATTCATCTTGAAAATAAAAAAACATGTATTTTACCATTTTTTGAAAATTCCTTGGAGGGGGGGGATAAAGGGGGTTGAATACTTTTATTTCAAAAACTGAAGATGTTATGTGTGTGAAATTTGGTATTTACAATGTTCGTGAACAAAACCAAACCATGTGTTTTGCCGTTTTCCACAAATCCAATTAAGGGGGGAATGGGGTCTGAAAAGATGTTTCAGACATGAAATTTGGTATTTACTATGTTCTTGAAGAATAAAAAAAAGTGTTTTTACCATTTTCCAAAAATTCCAGGTGGGGGGACAAAAAGGGGGGTTGAAATACTTTCATCAGTATACCTATATTTCAAAAACCAAAGAGGTTACAGGCCTGAAAATTGGTATGTAAATTCATCATAAAAAAAAACGTATTTTACCATTTTCGGAATCCAATGGGGGGGGGGATTAAATAGGGGGTGACCGCTTTTATCAGTATACCTATATTTCAAAAACCAAAGATGTTACAGGTGTAAAATTTAGTATATACAATCTTCCTGTAAAAAATAAAAACAAAGAGAAGACTGTTTCGCACAGGGGCAGTTTTATGTTGCCTGTTCCAGAGTGAGCTCACCTAACTCTGGTGATCCGAGCACCCAAAAGAAGAACCACTAATGGAGTTTATAAAGAAGTACTCGAATAGTTTTATTTTTTATGTTCCAGATGCCAATAAATTACATTTTCTTTGTCTCATTGTCTGTTTGTATTTACAACACAAAAAATTAATGGACGCGAATGAATGAAACAACTTTGTTTTGTAGCCAATAAGTCCTGACAAACGTCTGCAGTAAACGTTACTTATAATTTACAGGTTGATGTGTTAAAGTACTATTTCATACAGTTTGAACAAAAAACACATGTTTCTTTTAAAAACAATTATAACAAATCCCAAAATCCACGCGAGCGAAGCCGCCGGCAAAAGCTACTTGGTTATAAAGGTGTCTGAGTTTTAATAAAAGACCTGGCTGGACAAAGACACACCAGATATACTTCAAGCATCAAATCCTGTGTGAGTGACTTGTTAGCTCCACTATAGCATAGCGCTGGTTTTTGTGTCATTTTGCTTATATGAGAAAAATAACAAAGGCCTTCTAGGATGCTTGCTATGGTAAATATGAATAGGAATATTGTGTAAGAAAATATATCAAATCAATCTGAGATGTACAAGTATTTTGTGAGGTAGGCGCATCCATATCATTAAGTATCCTGCCCAAGGTCACTCGTTGGAGGTGTCTTCTGAGTGATGATGATTGTAGATCAGCGACCTGGTGGTTAGGTTGAATCCGCTTCTCGTAAAGTCGAGACTTGCTGCTCCACAGTTGTATTGGAGGGATGTGCTGAATGGGATTTGACTTACTTCCCATGGTCAACGGGTAGAGATGTTACCACTGGACTCCACAGCTGCTATTGTGTGGTAGGCAAGTATGTACCGTTAGATGTCTTGCCCAAAGACACTTACTGGAGAGGTGCTCTGGACGGGATTCAAACCTCAGTCTCAAAGATCGAGGACAGGAGAGACCTGGGGACTCGGAGAGCAAACCAGGATCTGGTACCCAGTGATAACATAGAGCGTGCTGAGGGGTAACTAGAACAGCGACAGGGCAATGAGACAACTGAGAAACCACAGCTAAATACCCCAGGATATCTCCTATTGGCTGGTGCTAAATTAAGTTAGAAGTTGGGGTAGTTTACATATATGTGGTGGATAAAGCGAAGAACACAAACAATCCACACGGATTGATGCTGGAAAAGGGGCACAAGGAACTGGGATCCCAGCAACTACAGGTGAGGCATTAGGGGCAGGTATGATGTTACCTGCCTCAGACCAGAGCGGGCAGGTAAATGTGAAATTACTGAGAAAAACGAGACAGAGCGTGTTACAGGCTGCTGCCGCCGCCATCTTTAACTTACTGCGGACAGAGCAGCCCCTCCTCCTCCTCTACAGGAGGCACAGAGGACCACAACTCATTTCATTATTAATGTTACTGAGAATGAGTGAAATCTATCAAAGGGGGCATCTTTTTTTTTTTTCCTTTTATCCATCTCGCTTGAGCTGTATCTAAATCGGGTCTAGAAATGCAACGGAATCCCTTAATATCTTTAACCCTTGTCAGGATAGCAAGACAATCATGACCCATTACAATGTTACCACTGGACTCCACAGCCGCTAGTGTGGTAGGCAAGTGTGTACCGTTAGGTGTCTTGCCCATGGACACTTACTGGAGTGGTGCTCTGGACGGGATTCAAACCTCAGTCTCCACGGTTATATAGCAGGGATGTTATCTCTACTCCATCCAGCCGGTACAGGGATTGTTTGTGTTCTTCCCAGGTTACTAAGCTGTGTGTAAAAGTTGCACAAATCATGGTTAGGATCACAGAAGTACCGAGCCAAGATCCAGGACAGGAGAGACCTGGGGACTTGGAGAGCAAACAAGGTTCTGGTACCCGGTGATAACATAGAGTGTGCTGAGGGGTAACTAGAACCACGACAGGGCAATGAGACAACTGAGAAACCACAGCTAAATACCCCAGGATAGCTCCTATTGGCTGGCGCTGAATTGGGTCAGATGCTGGGGTAGTTTACATATATGTGGTGCATAAAGGGAAGAACACAAACAATCCACTCGGATTGATGCTGGAAAAGGGGCACAAGGACCTGGGATCCCAGCAACTGCCGGTGAGGCATTAGGGGCAGGTATGATGTTACCCGCCTCAGACCAGAGCGGGCAAGTAAATGTGAAATTACTGAAAAAAAACGAGACAGACCGTGTTACAGGCTGCTGCCGCCATCTTTAACTTACTGCGGACAGAGCAGCCCCTCCTCCTCTACAGGAGGCACAGAGGACCAAACTCATTTCATTATTAAGGTTACTGAGAATGAGTGAAATCTATCTACTACAATGACACTCCTACTCCAAACTCCTACACCCCCCCAACTGACATTCATACAGACCTTTAAGGACATGCTCCATGCATTTGGCACCACAAACAGCACAGCACTCTAATATAAAAAAAAGTTCCACAGTAACACACACACACAATAACACAATATAGTTTTCAAGCTGGTCTAAACGGTATGATTTTACTTCATTTTAAATAATGACAATATTTTTTTAGAAATGACATGTGATGGTTGTGGACCATATGTCTCGGGGGGATGGGGGGGGGGTTAGAAGTGAGACTGAGGAGGATCTGTGGCAATAAATGAATGCCGCAATTTTCTGGATTTCAGGAAAGGGGGCAAGGAGGGAATATCTTGAAGGAGGCTGTGTGAGTAGACATGAAGGTGGGAGGACTCTGGACTGGCGCATCACCACCACCTAAAAAGAGACCATCAAAAGCAAAAAATTATCACCTACATCTCTGACATCATAAACAAGGTGAGTGAAAGCAGACAATACGAGGGCGTAAAAACGATTTTAGGCAATTATTACCTAAGCGCTAACTGCTGCGGATCTGTCACAGTTTCCATGTGTGCAACGAGCAGGCCGACCTTTAAAACGTCACAAAATCACTATGGACACATAGGTCAAAGGTGGAACTTTAAGAAATAAATGAACATTTAAACCATAAAGTGTTAGGTCTCAGTAAAGGCCTGAGATACAAAGGTCAATCGAGTAATGCCCGACACTAACTGCCGTTACAGCGATGTGCGCAACGTGACTCAGTAACACCAGAGACTAACTGTGTGCAACGTAAATCCATAACACCAGAGACTGTGTGCGCAGTGAATCCGTAATGCCCGAGACTAAGTGCCGTTACAGTGATGTGTGCGCCGTGAATCCTTAATGCCCGAGACTAACTGCCGTTACAGCGATGTGTGCGCCGTGAATCCGTAATGCCCGAGACTAACTGCCGTTACAGCGATGTGTGTGACGTGAATCCGTAATGCCCGAGACTAACAGCCGCTACAGCGATGTGTGTGACGTGAATCCGTAATGCCCGAGACTAAGTGCTGTTACAGTGATGTGTGCGACGTGAATCCGTAATGCCCGAGACTAAGTGCCGTTACAGCGATGTGTGCGACGTGAATCCGTAATGCCCGAGACTAACTGCCGTTACAGCGATGTGTGCGCCGTGAATCCGTAATGCCCGAGACTAACTGCCGTTACAGCGATGTGTGCGCCGTGAATCCGTAATGCCCGAGACTAAGTGCCGTTACAGCGATGTGTGCGCCGTGAATCCGTAATGCCCGAGACTAACTGCCGTTACAGCGATGTGTGCGCCGTGAATCCGTAATGCCCGAGACTAACTGCCGTTACAGCGATGTGTGTGACGTGAATCCGTAATGCCCGAGACTAACTGCCGTTGCAGCGATGTGTGTGCTCCGTGAATCCGTAATGCCCAGACTAACTGCCGTTACAGCGATGAGCGCGCCGTGAATCCGTAATGCCCGAGACTAACTGCCGTTACAGCGATGTGTGCGCCGTGAATCAGTAATGCCCGAGACTAACTGCCGTTACAGCGATGTGTGCGCCGTGAATCCGTAGTGCCCGAGACTAACAGCTGTTACAGCGATATGTGCGCCGTGAATCCGTAATGCCCGAGAGTAACTGCCGTTACATCGATGTGTGAGCCGTGAATCGTAATGCCCGAGACTAACTGCCGTTACAGCGATGTGTGCGACGTGAATCCGTAATGCCCGAGACTAAGTGCCGTTACAGCGATGTGTGCGACGTGAATCCGTAATGCCCGAGACTAACTGCCGTTACAGCATTGTGTGCAACTTGAATCCATAATGCCCGAGACTAACTGCCGTTACAGCGATGTGTGCGCCGTAAATCCGTAATGCCCGAGACTAACAGCCGATACAGTAATGTGTGCGACGTGAATCCGTAATGCCAGAGACTAACAGCCGTTACAGCGATGTGTGCGACGTGAATCCGTATTGCCCGAGACTAACTGCCGTTACAGCGATGTGTGCGACGTAAATCCGTAATGCCCGAGACTAAGTGCCGTTACAGCGATGTGTGCGCCGTGAATCCGTAATGCCCAAGACTAACTGCCATTACAGCGATGTGTGCGCGTGAATCCGTAATGCCGAGACTAAGTGCCGTTACAGCGATGCGTGCGACGTGAATCCGTAATGCCCGAGACTAACTGCCGTTACAGGATGTGTGCGCCGTGAATCAGTAATGCCCGAGACTAACTGCCGTTACAGCGATGTGTGCGCCGTGAATCCGTAGTGCCCGAGACTAACAGTTGTTACAGCGATATGTGCGCCGTGAATCCGTAAGGCCCGAGACTAACTGCCGTTACAGCGATGTGTGCGACGTGAATCAGTAATGCCCGAGACTAACTGCCGTTACAGCGATGTGTGCGACGTGAATCCGTAATGCCGAGACTAAGTGCCGTTACAGCGATGTGTGCGACGTGAATCCGTAATGCCGAGACTAACTGCCGTTACAGCTTGTGTGCAACTTGAATCCATAATGCCCGAGACTAACTGCCGTTACAGCGATGTGTGCGCCGTGAATCCGTAATGCCAGAGACTAACAGCCGTTACAGCGATGTGTGCGACGTGAATCCGTAATGCCCGAGACTAACTGCCGTTACAGCATTGTGTGCAACTTGAATCCATAATGCCCGAGACTAACAGCCGATACAGTAATGTGTGCGACGTGAATCCGTAATGCCAGAGGACTAACAGCCGTTACAGCGATGTGTGCGACGTGAATCCGTATTGCCCGAGACTAACTGCCGTTACAGCGATGTGTGCGACGTGAATCCGTAATGCCCGAGACTAAGTGCCGTTATAGCGATGTGTGCGCCGTGAATCCGTAATGCCCAAGACTAACTGCCATTACAGCGATGTGTGCGCTGTGAATCCGTAATGCCCGAGACTAACTGCCGTTACATCGATGTGTGAGCCGTGAATCCGTAATGCCCGAGACTAACTGCCGTTACAGCGATGTGTGCGACGTGAATCCGTAATGCCCGAGACTAAGTGCCGTTACAGCGATGTGTGCGACGTGAATCCGTAATGCCCGAGACTAACTGCCGTTACAGCGATTGTGTGCAACTTGAATCCATAATGCCCGAGACTAACTGCCGTTACAGCGATGTGTGCGCCGTGAATCCGTAATGCCCGAGACTAACAGCCGATACAGTAATGTGTGCGACGTGAATCCGTAATGCCAGAGACTAACAGCCGTTACAGCGATGTGTGCGACGTGAATCCGTATTGCCCGAGACTAACTGCCGTTACAGCGATGTGTGCGACGTGAATCCGTAATGCCCGAGACTAAGTGCCGTTATAGCGATGTGTGCGCCGTGAATCCGTAATGCCCAAGACTAACTGCCATTACAGCGATGTGTGCGCTGTGAATCCGTAATGCCCGAGACTAAGTGCCGTTACAGCGATGTGTGCGCCGTGAATCCGTAATGCCCGAGACTAAGTGCCGTTACAGCGATGTGTGCGCCGTGAATCCTTAATGCCTGAGACTAACTGCTGTTACAGCGATGTGTGCGCCGTGAATGTGTGCGCCGTGAATCCGTAATGCCCGAGACTAACTGCCGTTACAGCGATGTGTGTGACGTGAATCCGTAATGCCCGAGACTAAGTGCCGTTATAGCGATGTGTGCGACGTGAATCCGTAATGCCCGAGACTAAGTGCCGTTACAGCGATGCGTGCGACGTGAATCCGTAATGCCCGAGACTAACTGCCGTTACAGGGATGTGTGCGCCGTGAATCAGTAATGCCCGAGACTAACTGCCGTTACAGCGATGTGTGCGCCGTGAATCCGTAGTGCCCGAGACTAACAGCTGTTACAGCGATATGTGCGCCGTGAATCCGTAATGCCCGAGACTAACTGCCGTTACATCGATGTGTGAGCCGTGAATCCGTAATGCCCGAGACTAACTGCCGTTACAGCGATGTGTGCGACGTGAATCCGTAATGCCCGAGACTAAGTGCCGTTACAGCGATGTGTGCGACGTGAATCCGTAATGCCGAGACTAACTGCCGTTACAGCATTGTGTGCAACTTGAATCCATAATGCCCGAGACTAACTGCCGTTACAGCGATGTGTGCGCCGTAAATCCGTAATGCCCGAGACTAACAGCCGATACAGTAATGTGTGCGACGTGAATCCGTAATGCCAGAGACTAACAGCCGTTACAGCGATGTGTGCGACGTGAATCCGTATTGCCGAGACTAACTGCCGTTACAGCGATGTGTGCGACGTAAATCCGTAATGCCCGAGACTAAGTGCCGTTATAGCGATGTGTGCGCCGTGAATCCGTAATGCCCAAGACTAACTGCCATTACAGCGATGTGTGCGCTGAATCCGTAATGCCGAGACTAAGTGCCGTTACAGCGATGCGTGCGACGTGAATCCGTAATGCCCGAGACTAACTGCCGTTACAGGATGTGTGCGCGTGAATCAGTAATGCCCGAGACTAACTGCCGTTACAGCGATGTGTGCGCCGTGAATCCGTATGCCCGAGACTAACAGCTGTTACAGCGATATGTGCGCCGTGAATCCGTAATGCCCGAGACTAACTGCCGTTACAGCGATGTGTGAGCCGTGAATCCGTAATGCCCGAGACTAACTGCCGTTACAGCGATGTGCGCGCCGTGAATCCGTAATGCCCGAGACTAACTGCCGTTACAGCGATGTGTGTGCCGTGAATCTGTAATGCCCAAGACTAAGTGCCGTTACGGCGATGTGTGCGCCGTGAATCCGTAATGCCCGAGACTGTGTGTGCCGTTAATCCGTAATGCCCGAGACTAACTGCCGTTACAGCGATGTGTGCGCCGTGAATCCGTAATGCCCGAGACTAACTGCCGTTATAGTGATGTGTGTGACGTGAATCCGTAATGCCCGAGACTAAGTGCCGTTACAGCGATGTGTGCGACGTGAATCCGTAATGCCCGAGACTAAGTGCCGTTACAGCGATGTGTGCGACGTGAATCCGTAATGCCCGAGACTAAGTGCCGTTACAGCGATGTGTGCGACGTGAATCCGTAATGTCCGAGACTAACTGCCGTTACAGCGATGTGCGCGCCGTGACTCCGTAATGCCCAGACTAACAGCCGTTACAGCGATGTGTGCGCCGTGAATCCGTAATGCCCAAGACTAACTGCCGTTACTGCGATGAGCGCGCCGTGAATCCGTAATGCCCGAGACTAACTGCCGTTACAGCGTTGTGTGTGCGTGAATCTGTAATGCCCGAGACTAAGTGCCATTACAGCGATGTGTGCGCCGTGAATCCGTAATGCCCGAGACTGTGTGTGCCGTTAATCCGTAATGCCAGAGACTAAGTGCCGTTACAGCGATGTGTGCGACGTGAATCCGTAATGTCCGAGACTAAGTGCCGTTACAGCGATGTGTGCGACGTGAATCAGTAATGCCCGAGACTAACTGCCGTTACAGCGATGTGTGCGCCGTGAATCCGTAATGCCCGAGACTAACTGCCTTTACAGCGATGTGTGCGACGTGAATCCGTAATGCCCGAGACTAAGTGCCGTTACAGCGATGTGTGCGACGTGAATCCGTAATGCCCGAGACTAACTGCCGTTACAGCGATGTGTGCGCCGTGAATCCGTAATGCCCGAGACTGCCGTTACAGCGATGTGTGTGACGTGAATCCGTAATGCCCGAGACTAAGTGCCGTTATAGCGATGTGTGCGACGTGAATCCGTAATGCCCGAGACTAACTGCCGTTACAGCGATGTGTGCGACGTGAATCCGTAATGCCCGAGATTAACAGCCGTTACAGCGATGTGTGCGCTGTGAATCCGTAATGCCCGAGACTGTATGCGCCGTGAATCCGTAATGCCCGAGACTAAGTGCCGTTACAGCGATGTGTGCGCCGTGAATCCGTAATGCCCGAGAATGTGTGCGCCGTGAATCCGTAATGCCCGAGACTAAGTACCGTTACAGCGATGTGTGCGACGTGAATCCGTAATGCCCGAGACTGACTGCCATTACAGCGATGTGCGCCGTGAATCTGTAATGCCCGAGACTAACAGCCGTTACAGCGATGTGTGCGACGTGAATCCGTAATGCCAGAGACTAACCGCTGTTACAGCGATGTGTGCGCCGTGAATCCGTAATGCCCGAGACTAACTGCCGTTACAGCGATGTGTGCGACGTGAATCCGTAATGCCCGAGACTAACTGCCGTTACAGCGATGTGTGCGACGTGAATCCGTAATGCCCGAGACTAAGTGCCGTTACAGCGATGCGTGCGACGTGAATCCGTAATGCCCGAGACTAACTGCCGTTACAGGGATGTGTGCGCCGTGAATCCGTAATGCCCGAGACTAACTGCCGTTACAGCGATGTGTGCGCCGTGAATCCGTAATGCCCGAGACTAACAGCTGTTACAGCGATATGTGCGCCGTGAATCCGTAATGCCCGAGACTAACTGCCGTTACACATCGATGTGTGAGCCGTGAATCCGTAATGCCCGAGACTAACTGCCGTTACAGCGATGTGTGCGCGTGAATCCGTAATGCCCGAGACTAAGTGCCGTTACAGCGATGTGTGCGACGTGAATCCGTAATGCCCGAGACTAACTGCCGTTACAGCATTGTGTGCAACTTGAATCCATAATGCCCGAGACTAACTGCCGTTACAGCGATGTGTGCGCCGTGAATCCGTAATGCCCGAGACTAACAGCCGATACAGTAATGTGTGCGACGTGAATCCGTAATGCCAGAGACTAACAGCCGTTACAGCGATGTGTGCGACGTGACGTGAATCCGTATTGCCCGAGACTAACTGCCGTTACAGCGATGTGTGCGCGACGTGAATCCGTAATGCCCGAGACTAAGTGCCGTTATAGCGATGTGTGCGCCGTGAATCCGTAATGCCCAAGACTAACTGCCATTACAGCGATGTGTGCGCTGTGAATCCGTAATGCCCGAGACTAAGTGCCGTTACACAGCGATGTGTGCGCCGTGAATCCGTAATGCCCGAGACTAAGTGCCGTTACAGCGATGTGTGCGCCGTGAATCCTTAATGCCCGAGACTAACTGCTGTTACAGCGATGTGTGCGCCGTGAATGTGTGCGCCGTGAATCCGTAATGCCCGAGACTAACTGCCGTTACAGCGATGTGTGCAACTTGAATCCATAATGCCCGAGACTAACTGCCGTTACAGCGATGTGTGCGCCGTGAATCCGTAATGCCCGAGACTAACAGCCGATACAGTAATGTGTGCGACGTGAATCCGTAATGCCAGAGACTAACAGCCGTTACAGCGATGTGTGCGACGTGAATCCGTATGCCCGAGACTAACTGCCGTTACAGCGATGTGTGCGACGTGAATCCGTAATGCCCGAGACTAAGTGCCGTTATAGCGATGTGTGCGCCGTGAATCCGTAATGCCCAGACTAACTGCCATTACAGCGATGTGTGCGCTGTGAATCCGTAATGCCCGAGACTAAGTGCCGTTACAGCGATGTCGATGCGCTGCGTGAATCCGTAATGCCCGAGACTAAGTGCCGTTACAGCGATGTGTGCGCCGTGAATCCTTAATGCCTGAGACTAACTGCTGTTACAGCGATGTTGCGCCGTGAATGTGTGCGCCGTGAATCCGTAATGCCCGAGACTAACTGCCGTTACAGCGATGTGTGTGACGTGAATCCGTAATGCCCGAGACTAAGTGCCGTTACAGCGATGTGTGCGACGTGAATCCGTAATGCCCAGACTAAGCCGTTACAGCGATGCGTGCGACGTGAATCCGTAATGCCCGAGACTAACTGCCGTTACAGGATGTGTGCGCCGTGAATCAGTAATGCCCGAGACTAACTGCCGTTACAGCGATGTGTGCGCCGTGAATCCGTAATGCCCGAGACTAACAGCTGTTACAGCGATATGTGCGCCGTGAATCCGTAATGCCCGAGACTAACTGCCGTTACATCGATGTGTGAGCCGTGAATCCGTAATGCCCGAGACTAACTGCCGTTACAGCGATGTGTGCGACGTGAATCCGTAATGCCCGAGACTAAGTGCCGTTACAGCGATGTGTGCGACGTGAATCCGTAATGCCCGAGACTAACTGCCGTTACAGCATGTGTGCAACTTGAATCCATAATGCCCGAGACTAACTGCCGTTACAGCGATGTGTGCGCCGTAAATCCGTAATGCCCGAGACTAACAGCCGATACAGTAATGTGTGCGACGTGAATCCGTAATGCCAGAGACTAACAGCCGTTACAGCGATGTGTGCGACGTGAATCCGTATTGCCGAGACTAACTGCCGTTACAGCGATGTGTGCGACGTAAATCCGTAATGCCCGAGACTAAGTGCCGTTATAGCGATGTGTGCGCCGTGAATCCGTAATGCCCAAGACTAACTGCCATTACAGCGATGTGTGCGCTGTGAATCCGTAATGCCCGAGACTAAGTGCCGTTACAGCGATGCGTGCGACGTGAATCCGTAATGCCCGAGACTAACTGCCGTTACAGGGATGTGTGCGCCGTGAATCAGTAATGCCCGAGACTAACTGCCGTTACAGCGATGTGTGCGCCGTGAATCCGTAGTGCCCGAGACTAACAGCTGTTACAGCGATATGTGCGCCGTGAATCCGTAATGCCCGAGACTAACTGCCGTTACAGCGATGTGTGAGCCGTGAATCCGTAATGCCCGAGACTAACTGCCGTTACAGCGATGTGTGCGACGTGAATCCGTAATGCCCGAGACTAAGTGCCGTTACAGCGATGTGTGCGACGTGAATCCGTAATGCCCGAGACTAACTGCCGTTACAGCCTTGTGTGCAACTTGAATCCATAATGCCCGAGACTAACTGCCGTTACAGCGATGTGTGCGCCGTGAATCCGTAATGCCAGAGACTAACAGCCGTTACAGCGATGTGTGCGACGTGAATCCGTAATGCCCGAGACTAACTGCCGTTACAGCATTGTGTGCAACTTGAATCCATAATGCCCGAGACTAACAGCCGATACAGTAATGTGTGCGACGTGAATCCGTAATGCCAGAGGACTAACAGCCGTTACAGCGATGTGTGCGACGTGAATCCGTATTGCCCGAGACTAACTGCCGTTACAGCGATGTGTGCGACGTGAATCCGTAATGCCCGACTAAGTGCCGTTATAGCGATGTGTGCGCCGTGAATCCGTAATGCCCAAGACTAACTGCCATTACAGCGATGTGTGCGCTGTGAATCCGTAATGCCCGAGACTAAGTGCCGTTACAGCGATGTGTGCGCCGTGAATCCGTAATGCCCGAGAATGTGTGCGCCGTGAATCCGTAATGCCCGAGACTAAGTACCGTTACAGCGATGTGTGCGACGTGAATCCGTAATGCCCGAGACTAACTGCCGTTACAGCGATGTGTGCAACGTGAATCAGTAATGCCCGAGACTAAGTGCCGTTACAGCGATATGTGCGCCGTGAATCCGTAATGCCCGAGACTAACTGCCGTTACAGCGATGTGTGCGACGTGAATCAGTAATGCCCGAGACTAAGTGCCGTTACAGACAGGGGTCGAGTCCTAAAAAAAGAAGTGAGGGAACTCACCAAGATTTCTGTCCCCCCAGTTAGCAATTCTCATCTCACACGTAAGTCAAACACACACTCAAATCTGATATATATGGAATGTAGCAAAAATATATGATAAATCCTATATTTGTTGGACTTAGCAGGGAAATATATGATTGAGCATATGAACAAAGCTTTATAGTGTATTGGGACCAAAAGAACTCAGTTCCCTCTGCAAAATTAATGCAGGAACTCCGTTCCCACGCGTTCCCCCTGGACTTGACCCCTGGTTACAGAGATGTGTGCGACGTGAATCAGTAATGCCTGAGACTAACTACCGTTACAGCGATGTGTGCAACGTGAATCCGTAATGCCAGAGACTAACAGCTGTTACAGCGATGTGTGCGCCGTGAATCCGTAATGCCCGAGACTAACTGCCGTTACAGCGATGTGTGCGACGTGAATCCGTCTTGTCAGAGACTAACTGCCGTTACAGCGATGTGTGCGACGTGAATCCGTAATGCCCGAGACTAACTGCCATTACAGCGATGTGTGCGACGTGAATCAGTAATGCCCGAGACTAACTGCCGTTACAGCGATGTGTGCGACGTGAATCTGTATTGTCAGAGACTAACTGCCGTTACAGCGATGTGTGCGACGTGAATCCGTAATGCCAGAGACTAACTGCCGTTACAGCGATGTGTGCGCCATGAATCAGTAATGCCCGAGGCTAACTGCCGTTACAGCGATGTGTGCGCCGTGAATCCGTAATGCCCGAGACTAACAGCTGTTACAGCGATATGTGCGCCGTGAATCCGTAATGCCCGAGACTAACTGCCGTTACAGCGATGTGTGCGACGTGAATCAGTAATGCCTGAGACTAACTACCGTTACAGCGATGTGTGCGACGTGAATCCGTAATGCCAGAGACTAACTGCCGTTACAGCGATGTGTGCGCCGTGAATCCGTAATGCCCGAAACTAACAGCCGTTACAGCAATGTGTGCGCCGTGAATCAGGAATGCCAGAGACTAAGTGCTGTTACAGCGATGTGTGCGACGTAAATCCGTAATGCCCGAGACTAACTGCCGTTACAGCGATGTGCGCCGTGAATCTGTAATGCCCGAGACTAACAGCCGTTACAGCGATGTGTACGACGTGAATCCATAATGCCAGAGACTAACTGCCGTTACAGCGATGTGTGCAACGTGAATCCGTAATGCCCGAGACTAACTGCCGTTACAGCGATGTGTGTGCCGTGAATCCTAATGCCCCGAGAACTGCCGTTACAGTGTTGTGTGCGACGTGAATCCGTCTTGTCAGAGACTAACTGCCGTTACAGCGATGTGTGCGACGTGAATCCATAATGCCAGAGACTAACAGCCGTTACAGCGATGTGTGCAACGTGAATCCTTAATGCCCGAGACTAACTGCCGTTACAGTGATGTGTGCGACGTGAATCCGTCTTGTCAGAGACTAACTGCCGTTACAGCGATGTGTGCGACGTGAATCCGTAATGCCCGAGACTAACTGCCGTTACAGCGATGTGTGCGACGTGAATCCGTAATGCCCGAGACTAACTGCCGTTACAGCGATGTGTGCGACGTGAATCTGTATTGTCAGAGACTAACTGCCGTTACAGCGATGTGTGCGACGTGAATCCGTAATGCCCGAGACTAACTGCCGTTACAGCGATGTGTGCGCCGTGAATCCGTAATGCCCGAGACTAACTGCCGTTACAGCGATGTGTGCGCCGTGAATCCGTAGTGCCCGAGACTAACAGCTGTTACAGCGATGTGTGCGCCGTGAATCCGTAATGCCCGAGACTAACTGCCGTTACAGCGATGTGTGCGACGTGAATCCGTAATGCCCGAGACTAACTGCCGTTACAGGGATGTGTGCGCCGTGAATCAGTAATGCCCGAGACTAACTGCCGTTACAGTGATGTGTGCGCCGTGAATCCGTAATGCCCGAGACTAACTGCCGTTACAGCGATGTGTGCGACGTGAATCCGTAATGCCCGAGACTAACTGCCGTTACAGGGATGTGTGCGCCGTGAATCCGTAATGCCCGAGACTAACTGCCGTTACAGGGATGTGTGCGCCGTGAATCCGTAATGCCCGAGACTAACTGCCGTTACAGTGATGTGTGCGACGTGAATCAGTAATGCCCGAGACTAACTGCCGTTACAGTGATGTGTGCGACGTGAATCAGTAATGCCCGAGACTAACTGCCGTTACAGCGATGTGTGCGCCGTGAATCCGAAATGCCCAAGACTAACAGCCGTTACAGTGATGTGTACGCCGTGAATCCGTAATGCCCGAGACTAACAGCCGTTACAGCGATGTGTGCGCCGTGAATCCGTAATGCCCGAGACTAACAGCCGTTACAGCGATGTGTACGCCGTGAATCCGTAATGCCCGAGACTAACTGCCGTTACAGCGATGTGTGCGCCGTGAATCAGCAATGCCCGAGACTAATTGCAGTTGGCTTGAAATTGCACCATATGGGAAATACACTGTTCGGTGCAATATCGGGACCAATTCAGCTCTTTGAATAACCCCTTATAGCTCCTAGCTCCAGCCCGCGTCCTGCGAGGTTCCTGACTGTCTTCCTGCAAGCTTCTGCTCTGCCTTTTCCTGTGCCGCACCTCTGCTGAAGCTCCCGCTGTCCCCTGCGAGGCTCCAATTGACCTCTAATAATCCGCACACTAACAGATTCACACGTAAAGTGTAATGGTGGGATAAAAAGAATATTAAAATAACCAAATCTTTGTTTATATTGCGTTGTTAATTATTACATTAATAATCACACAGACCGGATCAATGGAATACATAGAGGTGTAAGTAATCGGGGGCAAAAAATTGGAATATATACATATACACCGGTAGAAGGAGTTTGCAGGTTAATATATGATGTTGATTATGGTTATATCCCTTCGATTCGCTAAATAGATCCCACTGGAATCAGATCCCGCAGCTATAAATCCCTGAGCTGGTAATCTCATGTATTCTGCAGGTTAAAACCCAAACGGAGGGTCTGTGACCTGTGATATATCACCACAATATCTGGATCCACTGCAAAAAAACATTCCTTTTGAGAGGTGGAGTTTCAGCCGAGAACCGAACACTTGTGAATTGATATGGGGCGATTTATGGATGATGACAGAGGAGCACTGGTCGTCTGATTGGAGGAAAGTCCAGTCACGGACTAGTGAATGTGTGTGCCATGCGCATGATCGTCCACGTGTGTTGTGCAGTGGAGGATATGATCGAGTATGGATTGCCCGCTCTGTAGGTTTGGGACACCAGACGACGTGTCTCATTGATGGACCCTCCCAATTTGATTCACCATAATGAGGGAATTAATTCACCTGTATCACGTAATGTGAAGGGAGTACGTTGGCTCCGATTGGGAGTCCCACACACATGACAGCCATCGGGTATATACATATATATATATATACACATACTCTTGTACTGGCCGGGTACATCAATCTTAAAAAAGCTCATACATAGGCGAAACGCGTTGAGTGCTTACCTGTTAACTGGGTGTATGTTTTTGTGTTTGGCAATGGAGTTTATGGATTGATAATGGTTTGAGGTATCTGTAGGCAGCAGAGGCAGCTGAGGTCGATTGTGAGATTTATAGCTTGATCACTTTCATTCATGATATTCACGTAGTCCGATTAGGAGGTGGTTTGCCGAGTGGATCCGGGTGTTAGAATTAATACCACAGGTCTGATATTTATTATTTTTTTATATTAACTTGCAGATTCCATGTACCGGCTGATGTATCTGTAGGCTGCGGTATCCGGAGGCGACTGCGGAATCTGGAGGCGACTGCGGAATCTGGAGGCGGCTGCGGAATCTGGAGGCGGCTGTGGAATCCGGAGGCAACAGAGGTATCTGGAGGCGGCTGCGGAATCTGGAGGCGGCTGCGGAATCTGGAGGCAACAGAGATATCTGGAGGCGGCTGCGGTATCCGGAGGCAGCTGCGGTATCCGGAGGCGACTGTGGAATCCGGAGGCGGCTGCGGTATCCGGAGGTGGCTGCAGAATCTGGAGGCAACAGAGGTATCTGGAGGCGGCTGCGGAATCTGGAGGTGGCTGCGGAATCTGGAGGCGGCTGCGGTATCTGGAGGCGGCTGCGGTATCTGCAGACGGCTGCGGTATCTGCAGGCGGCTGCAGTATCTACAGGCGGCTGTGGAATCTGGAGGCAACAGAGGTATCTGGAGGCGGCTGCGGTATCTGGAGGTGGCTGCGGAATCTGGAGGCGGCAGAGGAATCTGGAGGCGGCTGCGGTATCTGGAGGCGGCTGCAGTATCTGGAGGCGGCTGCGGTATCTGCCGGCGGCTGCGGTATCTGCAGGCGGCTGCGGAATCTGGAGGCAACAGAGGTATCTGGAGGCGTCTGCGGAATCTGGAGGCGGCTGCGGTATCTGGAGGCGGCTGCGGTATCTGCAGACGGCTGCGGTATCTGCAGGCGGCTGCAGTATCTGCAGGCGTCTGTGGAATCTGGAGGCAACAGAGGTATCTGGAGGCGGCTGCGGTATCTGGAGGTGGCTGCGGTATCTGGAGGCGGCTGCGGTATCTGCAGGCGGCTGCGGTATCTGCAGGCGGCTGCGGGATCTGGAGGCGGCAGAGGTATCTGGAGGTGGCTGCGGAATCTGGAGGCAGCTGCGGTATCTGGAGGCGGCTGCGGTATCTGGAGGCGGCTGCGGTATCTGGAGGCGGCTGTGGAATCTGGAGGCAACAGAGGTATCTGGAGGCGGCTGCGGTATCTGGAGGCGGCTGCCTTATCTGGAGGCGGCTGCGGTATCTGGAGGCGGCTGCGGTATCTGCAGACGGCTGCGGAATCTGGAGGCGGCACAGGTATCTAGAGGCAGCTGTGGAATCTGGAGGCGGCTGCGGAATCTGGAGGTGGCTGCGGTATCTGCAGACGGCTGCGGAATCTGGAGGCGGCACAGGTATCTAGAGGCAGCTGTGGAATCTGGAGGCGGCTGCGGAATCTGGAGGTGGCTGCGGAATCTGAAGGCGGCAGAGGTATCTGGAGGCAGCTGCGGAATCTGGAGGCAGCTGCGGAATCTGGAGGTGGCTGCGGAATCTGATGGCGGCAGAGGTATCTGGAGGCAGCTGCGGAATCTGGAGGCAGCTGCGGAATCTGGAGGCGGCTGCGGAATCTGGAGGTGGCTGCGGAATCTGCAGGCTGCTGCGGTATCTGCAGGCGGCTGCGGAATCTGGAGGCGGCAGAGGAATCTGGAGGCGGCTGCGGAATCTGGAGGCGGCTGCGGTATCTGGAGGCGGCTGCGGTATCTGGAGGCGGCTGCGGTATCTGGAGGCGGCAGAGGTATCTAGAGGCAGCTGCGGAATCTGGAGGCAGCTGCGGAATCTGGAGGCGGCTGCGGAATCTGGAGGCGGCTGCGGAATCTGGAGGCGGCTGCGGAATCTGGAGGCGGTTGAGGTATCTGGAGGCGGCTGCGGAATCTGGAGGCGGCTGCGGAATCTGGAGGCGGCTGCGGATCTGGAGGCGGCTGCGGAATCTGGAGGCGGCTGCGGTATCTGGAGGCGGCTGTGGTATCTGGAGGCGGCTGTGGTATCTGGAGGCGGCTGTGGTATCTGGAGGCGGCTGCGGTATCTGGAGGAGGCTGTGGTATCTGGAGGCGGCTGTGGAATCTGGAGGCGGCTGCGGAATCTGGAGGCGGCTGCGGTATCTGGAGGAGGCTGCGGTATCTGGAGGCGGCTGTGGTATCTGGAGGCGGCTGCGGTATCTGGAGGCAGCTGAGGTTTGAGGGATTGCAGTTTGTTCATTATGGCAATTGAGCCTCGTTATCTGACTTCTACGTGTTTTTTGGAGTGGATCCAGATATTGGGGTGATATATCACAGGTCACAGACCCTCCGTTTGGTATTAACTTGCAGACTTCATGTCAATACCAGCTCGGGGATTTATAGCTGCGGGATCTGATTCCAGTGTGATCTGTTTAGCGGATCGAGGGAGAATAACCATAAACTACAGGGCAGAAATATAACCATAACCAACATCTTATAATAACCTGCAAACTCTATGAACGTGTGTGTGTGTGTATATTCCAATTATTTTCATCCCTCCAATTACTTACATAGAAGTGTATTGTATTGGACCTGTCTGTGATAATTTTTAAAAATCTATCGCGTTGTTAATTATTACATTAATAAAGATTTGGTTATTTTATTCTTTTTGGGACACAGATCCCACCGTTACACTTTTTTGTGTGAACCTGCTAGTGTGCGGAGTATTGGTTTGACATTATTAGGTGGGTTATACCCAGGGGATCTGTTGGGTCAAGCACCACGAGGCGGGTTCCTTTCGGGACTATTTGGTAAACTCCCAGATGACCTCTTCCTGTATCGGCCGTCTGCATCAGTTCATGGTTTCCCGGACTCTTTCACTGCCAGACGCTTCCTGCGCTCAATTCGTTAACATTATTGTCCTTGTGATACTGAATTAAAATGAAATTGCAGGCTCAGTTCCTGAAATGCCTCCTGTGATTCCTCACCCCATTGATTCCTGGCTCTTGCCGGAGACTCTAAGCCACATCTTGAGACACGCTCTTTATTCTAACCATTAGTGATCACCGTGACCAGTAGATTCATATCCAGTATAACTTACCATCTGCTTGATCCAATGGATCCCGACCAGCCGATCCTCATCTTCGTTTACTTCTATAAGACATAATAGGGATGATCATGGTCACTAATGTGCGGATCAACGAGTCACACCTTCAACACAAATCCATAATCAATAAGACTCACCAGGTAAGGAGTCCTGTTCTAGCTCCTCCTCTGGGCCCCGGTCCTCATGACTGGTGTTCCTCCTCTGGACCTGGTCCTCACAGCTCATGCTCCTCCTCTGGGCCCTGGTCCTCACAGCTGGTGTTCCTCCTTTGCACCCCACTCTACACGATTCATGCTCGTCCTCTGCACCCTGGTGGTCACGGCTCACTGATGCTGCTCTCTCTAAGGTAGAAACCGACACATGACAGGAGTTGTACGTGACTGATGTGCAGAATGAAAGAGAAAACATGTGGAGCTTTTGTTTAGATTCACGCGTGTCCAGCGCATCATCGTCTACACAGCATTGCTGTGGGGAAAGTGTTCCGGTAAGAATTGCTGTCCCGGCATGTCAGGGGAGTCGAGGTTCTTACCATGAGACACACACCAGGCCCCAGGGAGGGTCTTCGCCTTTGTTTCCTGTCCAGGCTCCTCCCCTGATGAGGTCACAGCCGATACTGTTGAAAGGGAAAACTGTTAACCTGGTAATGAAGCCATGTATCTCTCGTCACATGACATTGGTGTGCCGCTCATGCTGTTTATACACACAGGGCCCTATTCCCTAGTGGACGCCATCATGAAGACGATAAGCAGGATAATGTGCACCTGCAGCTTTTTCCCTTACCGTCTCCATGATAATGTCGTATTCCGGGGAAGGTGATATCTGAGCATCTCACCTTGAAGCACAGAGCTAACCTCCCTGATATCAGCAGCAGCTTTTCCGCTCCACCGCGTGTATTAGCTCCTGGACTCTGTTGAGGGTTGTGCTTCTGAGCCGCGAACGGTGCATGACCGCGCTCTCACAAGATTCCGCAGCGCTGCCGTGTGATCGCAGAGGGAGACTAAAGACTATGTGTTCCCAGTCTCACTCTGCTTCTGGCGAGAAGAAGCAGTGGATTTGGTCACCTTTTTCACTGCGGGATGAGAGGCGAGTATGGGATTTTTTGGGAGGGGGTTACAACGTGTTAAATGATTCTGCAAATGCTAAATGATTTAACAGGAAGCCTCAGCGTCTGGAATAGGTTCCCGTTGTTCTATTCAGTTGAATCGTGGATATTATAATCGCCAAATTTGGCAAAAAAAGGAAGAAAAATGGGTGTAAGGTAGAAAATATTTTTAATTCCAAAATAGATAAATGGATAAAATAGCATAGATATGCTCAAAGCCCGACGCGTTTCGTCTACAGCTAGACTTTTTCAAGGGCAATAAAAGTTAAAAGGCAAAAAAAATCATCATATGATTTTTTTTGCCTTTTAACTTGTATTGCCCTTGAAAAAGTCTAGCTGTAGACGAAACGCGTCGGGCTTTGAGCATATCTATGCTATTTTATCCATTTATCTATTTTGGAATTAAAAATATTTTCTACCTTACACCCATTTTTCTTCCTTTTTTTGCCAAATTTGGCGATTATAATATCCACGATTCAACTGAATAGAACAACGGGAACCTATTCCAGACGCTGAGGCTTCCTATTTTCTTGCCCTATCTATGTGTGGAGTATCTTGGACCATCTCCAGGGAACCTCCTCAGCACTTCATCACAAAAAGATAAGTTGACTCCTTTTTTTCCTTCCTATCACCATCTGCCGGTTGCTACTAAATGATTTAACACCAGCTGTTAGAAGGGGGTAAAATTCATCAGGACTTTATGAAACCTCACATTGAGATGCTACAAATAGTGTCTTCTATTCTATCATGGGGAGCATAAAGCACAGTAAGGTCACGCAAGCTGCGAGGCGCAAACTGATTTCCCCCAGTTTAGTGTCAGCATCGGGTTATCAATGGCAGACGTTAAACTTGTAGCGCTAACGCTTACATATCGAGACGCTGCATTAGCACCAATTACGGAATAAAGCCCAGAAATTTATTTACTTGATCCGATAAAAGGCTTCATAAAACCGCTCTTCCCCGGCCCGGCCCGTTTACAGATTCGCAGTGCGTTAGGAATTTAAGGTTTTTTCTTCATGGAATAGAAACGGAGGGATATTCACTGACAGACGGGGTTTAACGTTACGGGGACCATCATACCTTGAGCAAACCTATTACAGAATTGCAAACAACTTCATTATTGACGCTTCCCCTGCCACGCTTAGATTTTCCCCATCAGCATCTCTGACGTTTATTGTTTTTGCAACAAAAGTAAACACCGGCATTTAGTGAATAACCACCACGGGGATACTTTAAATATTGGCTTAAGTTACGGTATTATAGTAATGATGCACAATATCCGCACGACTCACAGACTAAAGCACTGGATACATGACAGCGTCTGTGATGGCTCCTCAGGGGAGGGGCTGACAGTGAGGGCGATCTGCAACAATATGAAATGATGGAGATATGATAAATTATGGAATCACGAGGCTACGTGTAAAATTGTGTGCAGCTTTATCTGGAGCTTAATGAGTACACCATGAAATGCGAGACGCGTTATACACTTAGCAACAGGTTTAATGCCGCCACCCAAACACACTCATGTCAATCAATATGTACAGACACAATCATGTCAATCAGTATGCTGCGACACTGCACTCTCTTGGATTGACTCCTATATGTCTAACAGGTCTTTGTGCCATTTGCTGGTAACTCCTCCTCTTTGTTGCCTCTAACAGTTGGTGTACCTCAAGGCTCTGTCCTTGGTCCTCTTCTCTATCGACACCTCCTCCCTGGGAAAAATCATTAACAGTTTTGGCTTTAATTACCACCTCTATGCTGATGATACTCAGATCTACCTCTCTACCCCTGATCTCTCTCCTTCTGTCCTTTCCAAAGTCAGCGTCTGTTTATCTGCCTTCTCCTCCTGGATGGCCTCTCACCACCTAAAGATTAACATGTCCAAGACTGAGCTCCTACTAATTCCTCCCTCTAATGCCTCCCCACCTCCTGACTTCTCTATCATGGTCGATGGTATCACTATCTCCCCATCAAACCATGTTCGCTGTCTCGGAGTTACACTTGACTCTGGATGTGGGGGATGAAGGAAAGAACAGTCTCTTTCCTCCTGCTGCCGCTACCAACTACATAACATTTCCAGAATTCGACCATTTCTTACCACTGACACCACAAAGCAACTCATCCATGCCCTTGCAATCTCCCGAATTGACTATTGTAATACTCTTGATGGCCTCCACTCTCTCCTGCCTCTCTCCCCTATAATCCATTCTGAATGCCTCTGCTAGGCTCATCCACCTCTGATCTAATACATCTCATACTGTTGTGGGGGCTAGATCAGGAAACATCAGCCTTGCTTGCTATGAGACGGCAGACTGAGCGTGCAAGCAGAGGGGGCTCGCAGTTAGAGTTCTTGCAGCTATCAGCTGTCCTGGACTAATGGCAGGAGAGGACGGCTGCAAGCTCTGCATCAGCGCTTAACAGACATAACATCTGCCATAGTGCCTGTCACATCCATGGCCCCCGCAGCGCTCCCTGGGGGGTCAGGGCACCAGGTGGCATCGCTGGCTAGCCTGTTGCCAGTAGTAAGGGCTGGCAAAACGGCATCTAAGGGGGCGGAGCCAAGCATAAGTCCAAGGAGCCATCAGCCTTTAAAAGAGGCTGAGAGAAGGTGCTCCTTGGACTGTCGTGGTGTCTAGTTTGGTGGAGTCTTGTGCCTGATATTTTCTGATTGATCTGTTGCTGACCCGTTTCTGTTCGAGGACCCTGATCACGTTTCGACCCGGCTATCCCTTCTGACTACTCTCTTGATTATCCCATGTGTACTTTTGCCTGGTACTTCTCGTTCTTGTGTATGTGTTGCCTTTATGGTTCTTGTCTCTCTTGTTCATGTTTATGTTCAGCCTTATGATTCATGTCTTATGTTCGTTTAACTGGTTGTGAGTCCTAATCGCAAGGCATCCAGTTCTGCGTGCTTCCAGAGTCCAGTTGAAGTCCTGCCCTGCTTCTTGTATAATATATACATTGTCTGTCCGTCTGTATCTGTGCTATCTTTGTGGAGTAACAGTAACCAAGCTCTGCTTGAAGGCCTCCCCTGCAGGCTGGTATACACAGATTCCTCACTGTATGTCCTTATCTAGAACTGTGTTGCACTAAGCAGTATTTTGGTCCAGAAACCAATTGAGCTTAGTTCCTTTGTTAGGTCTGTCCTCTACTATCTTGCCTATTCTGTTTTTGTATCACGTTTATGTTTTTGTTCAAGTATCACTGTATCTGTTCTCTTTGGAGTATTTGTGTTTGCACTGAGTGGTCACTTGGCCTTGAAGCCAATTGAGCTTAGTTGCCCTTTCAGGTCTGTCCCGTTACTCCCTGGCTTGGGAGATCAGATTACAGCCGTTCTTAGTCTTTTGTCTTTAGAAATCTGTCCTGAAGGATCCTAATACGCTTTCTGAGGTGAGTGCTATAGCCCACCGTTACAGTGCCTGCAGTTATATTAGCTGATAGTAACGCCCACCCTCCTAGTGGCGCCCCAGGTAACTGCCTGGTTGGCCTAATGGATGCAGCAGCCCTGTGTATACATATCATCATATCCGAGAATGCTATCAGTCGTTGCTCACATCACTCAAGCCGCCATCGACCTGCTTTCTAATGCCAGCTTGCTATACACAGTGGTGGCGGCAGCAATCCGCAGTTTGATTCGTATGTACAGTTACTGAGCACCGAGGTCACCAAGTAAAAGTTGTGCACATGCGTCAACACC
Organism: Leptobrachium leishanense; assembly: GCA_009667805.1. Lineage (NCBI taxonomy): Eukaryota > Metazoa > Chordata > Amphibia > Anura > Megophryidae > Leptobrachium > Leptobrachium leishanense. The sequence goes on along the minus strand of CM019064.1, from coordinate 77,744,673 downwards.
CCTGATTAGCAGAAACTGTCACCAAGCACAGACTTTAATGTAAACAGTAATGTGCATGCATCAATGGGGTCTACACTTACCGATGTGAAGGTCTTCTCCATCACTATCGACCCAGGCCACTGAGTGAAGAGGCTCCAGCTGCAGCAGATGAGGCACCCGGTCAAGTCATTGAGGTTTCCGCGTGTGGTGCAGGAGGAAAAACTGTGACCTGATGCCAAGAGCGGTATGAAGAACCTACACTCATTCTTTAACCCCTACCTGGCTGCTTCTGGCATTGGGAAACAGTCTCTGTGGTTGCAGACAGTGCATAAGCAAGTGCCGCGACCTCCTACCACAAGCTTTCCCTTTCCATATCACCCACGGCCATTCTCTGGGACCCGCAGAGTGCCTGGTGGGGTGGCGTGCTACCGAGACTAGACTTGATTTCCATTCGCTGTGAACATGGGTCCTACCCTCTAGGTTCGCTGGCATCAATGGGAGGTGTGTGGCAGGAATTGAAATCGGACGTACAGTGCACCATCATTCAATGTGAGATTTAACAGCTGACAGTATGAAATATACGCATGCACTTTACTGATACGCTTTACACTGGATTCACGGCTGTTATATGGTGAACTCAACATAGCGCAACTAACCCAGGCCCTAACCCTGATCATAGAAACATAGAAACTGTAACCCAAGCCCTAATACTAACCCTAAAAATCATAGAAACTGTAACCCAAGCCCTAACCCTAATCATACAAAACATAGAAACTGTAACCCTATCCCTAATACAAAAAACATAGAAACTGTAACCCAAGCCCTAACTAGACATGTGCACAGCACAAAATTTCGTTTTGAACTAATGCATTAGTACTAAAATGCAATTTATTTAGTTGCTAAAGAAATTCGTTTTCAGTTCTTTAGTATGAAAACTAATTTCATTCATCCGAAAACCAGTGGATACAATTACTATTGTAGTGGCTCCTCAGAGGGCTGAGATCGCTGCTTGTTACAGTATCTCTCACTCTCAGCACAATGTGGGCCATATTACATAGTTGGTGCTAACTTAACCAGAGCTGTTGTAAACTTCCCAGAGCCATTATAGCCTATGGAGGTTTTCAGTTACAACAGCTCTGGTTAAGTTAGCACCAACATTGTAATACTGCCCCGTGTCAGGCAAAGCTGTTACAGTAACTGACTGCTGCTCATCACAGCGCTCAGAGTTTCAGTAAAACTAGTAAATAATATTTTTATATATAAGACGTTAGAACAATATTATTTCCTTGTTTTACTGAAACTCTGAGCGCTGTACAGTCAGTTACTGTAACAGCTGAGCCTGATACATTGTACTGAGAGATAATGTAACAAGCAGCCGATCTCCGCGCTCACAGCCACTGGATTTAAAGGGCTAAAAAAAAAGGCTCTTCTCTGTATAATGTTTAGAACATCCTCCTGCATTAATTAATACCCCTCTCTGTATAATGTATACAACATCCACCTGCATTAATTAATACCCCTCTCTGTATAATATATAGAACATCCTCCTGAATTAATGTCCCTCTCTGTATAGAACATCCTCCTGCATTGGCATGTGGAGGGTGCAGAACTTCGGATTTTGCGATGTTGCGCCTCTTCATTGCTGGTCTCCTTCACTCATCAATATAATATCACAAAAAGGACTGAAATTAAAATGTAGTGCATTTTATTTTAGTTTCTTTCGTTTTTTGTACTGAGCAGTTTCGTATCTCTTGACTCATACTAAAACTAAATTATCCCAAAATTCGGACTAAATCGCTTTAGTACTAAAACGAATGCACATGTCTAGCCCTAACCCTAATCATACAAAACATAGAAACTGTAACCTGAGCCCTAACCCTAATCATACAAAACATAGAAACTGTAACCCGAGCCCTAACCCTAATCATACAAAACATAGAAACTGTAACCCGAGCCCTAACCCTAATCATACAAAACATAGAAACTGTAACCCGAGCCCTAACCCTAATCATACAAAACATAGAAACTGTAACCGAAGCCCTAACCCTAATCATACAAAACATAGAAACTGTAGCCCAAGCACTAATACTAACCCTAAAAATCAGAGAAACTGTAACCCTATCCCTAATACTAAAAGACATAGAAACTGTAACCCAAGTCATAACCCTAATCATACAAAACATAGAAACTGAAACCGAGCCCTAATACTAACCCTAAAAATCATAGAAACTGTAACCCAAGCCCTAACCCTAATCATACAAAACATAGAAACTGTAAGCCAAGCCCTAACCCTGATCATACAAAACATAGAAACTGTAACCCGAGCCCTAACCCTAATCATACAAAACATAGAAACTGTAACCCGAGCCCTAACCCTGATCATACAAAACATAGAAACTGTAACCCGAGCCCTAACCCTGATCATACAAAACATAGAAACTGTAACCCGAGCCCTAACCCTAATCATACAAAACATAGAAACTGTAACCCGAGCCCTAATACTAACCCTAAAAATCATAGAAACTGTAACCCAAGCTCTAACCCTAACCCTAAAAATCATAGAAACTGTAACCCTATCCCTAATACTAAAAGACATAGAAACTGTAACCCGAGCCCTAACCCTAATCATACAAAACATAGAAAATGTAACCCGAGCCCTAACCCGAATCATACAAAACATAGAAACTGTCATTTTGCCAATTTGGATCAATTCAGGTGATTCAAATCAGTTCCTTTTTTGCTTTTTTATGACTTATTTAAGAATGGGAAGTAGATTACTACCAGTAGAATGAAAGCTTCTTTACTTAATTATTCTTCCCAGCAGTGTGCGGATTCATATGCTGCATTAATTATACTGTAGAGGTGCTGCCCGGCAGTGTGTGGATTCATATGCTGCATTAATTATACCGCAGAGAGGTGCTTCCCAGCAGTGTGTGGATTCATATGCTGCATTAATTATACTGCAGAGAGGCGCTTCCCAGCACTGTGTGCGGATTCATATGCTGCATTAATTATACCGCAGAGAGGCGCTTCCCAGCAGTGTGTGGATTCATATGATGCATTAATTATACCGCAGAGAGGCGCTTCCCAGCAGTGTGAGGATTCATATGCTGCATTAATTATACCGCAGAGAGGTGCTTCCCAGCAGTGTGTGGATTCATATGCTGCATTAATTATACTGCAGAGAGGTGCTTCCCAGCAGTGTGTGGATTCATATGCTGCATTAATTATACCGCAGAGAGGTGCTTCCCAGCAGTGTGTGGATTCATATGTTGCATTAATTATACTGCAGAGAGGCGCTTCCCAGCACTGTGTGCGGATTCATATGCTGCATTAATTATACTGCAGAGAGGCGCTTCCCAGCAGTGTGTGGATTCATATGCTGCATTAATTATACCGCAGAGAGGCGCTTCCCAGCAGTGTGTGGATTCATATGCTGCATTAATTATACCGCAGAGAGGCGCTTCCCAGCAGTGTGTGGATTCATATGCTGCATTAATTATACCGCAGAGAGGCGCTTCCAGCAGTGTGTGGATTCATATGCTGCATTAATTATACTGCAGAGAGGTGCTTCCCAGCAGTGTGTGGATTCATATGCTGCATTAATTATACTGCAGAGAGGAGCTTCCCAGCAGTGTGTGGATTCATATGCTGCATTAATTATACTGCAGAGAGGCGCTTCCCAGCAGTGTGTGGATTCATATGCTGCATTAATTATACCGCAGAGAGGCGCTTCCCAGCAGTGTGTGATTCATATGCTGCATTAATTATACTGCAGAGAGGTGCTTCCCAGCAGTGTGTGGATTCATATGCTGCATTAATTATACCGCAGAGAGGCGCTTCCCAGCAGTGTGTGGATTCATATGCTGCATTAATTATACCGCAGAGAGGCGCTTCCCAGCAGTGTGTGGATTCATATGCTGCATTAATTATACTGCAGAGAGAGGCCTTCCCAGCAGTGTGTGGATTCATATGCTGCATTAATTATACCGCAGAGAGGCGCTTCCCAGCAGTGTGTGGATTCATATGCTGCATTAATTCCGCAGAGAGGCGCTTCCCAGCAGTGTGTGGATTCATATGCTGCATTAATTATACCGCAGAGAGGCGCTTCCCAGCAGTGTGTGGATTCATATGCTGCATTAATTATACCGCAGAGAGGCGCTTCCCAGCAGTGTGTGGATTCATATGCTGCATTAATTATACTGCAGAGAGGTGCTTCCCAGCAGTGTGTGGATTCATATGCTGCATTAATTATACCGCAGAGAGGCGCTTCCCAGCAGTGTGTGGATTCATATGCTGCATTAATTATACTGCAGAGAAGTGCTTCCCAGCAGTGTGTGGATTCATATGCTGCATTAATTATACCGCAGAGAGGCGCTTCCCAGCAGTGTGTGGATTCATATGCTGCATTAATTATACCGCAGAGAGGTGCTTCCCAGCAGTGTGTGGATTCATATGCTGCATTAATTATACCGCAGAGAGGCACTTCCCAGCAGTGTGTGGATTCATATGCTGCATTAATTATACCGCAGAGAGGCGCTTCCCAGCAGTGTGCGGATTCATATGCTGCATTAATTATACCGCAGAGAGGCGCTTCCCAGCAGTGTGTGGATTCAAATGCTGCATTAATTATACTGTAGAGGTGCTTCCCAGCAGTGTGTGGATTCATATGCTGCATTAATTATACCGCAGAGAGGCGCTTCCCAGCAGTGTGTGGATTCATATGCTGCATTAATTATACTGCAGAGAGGTGCTTCCCAGCAGTGTGTGGATTCATATGCTGCATTAATTAACCGCAGAGAGGCGCTTCCCAGCAGTGTGTGGATTCATATGCTGCATTAATTATACTGCAGAGAAGTGCTTCCCAGCAGTGTGCGGATTCATATGCTGCATTAATTATACCGCAGAGAGGCGCTTCCCAGCAGTGTGTGGATTCATATGCTGCATTAATTATACTGCAGAAGAAGTGCTTCCAGCAGTGTGAGGATTCATATGCTGCATTAATTATACTGCAGAGAAGTGCTTCCCAGCAGTGTGAGGATTCATATGCTGCATTAATTATACCGCAGAGAGGCGCTTCCCAGCAGTGTGTGGATTCATATGCTGCATTAATTATACTGCAGAGAAGTGCTTCCCAGCAGTGTGAGGATTCATATGCTGCATTAATTATACTGCAGAGAAGTGCTTCCCAGCAGTGTGTGGATTCATATGCTGCATTAATTATACTGTAGAGAGGTGCTTCCCAGCAGTGTGTGGATTCATATACTGCATTAATTATACCGCAGAGAGGCGCTTCCCAGCAGTGTGTGGATTCATATGCTGCATTAATTATACAGCAGAGAGGCGCTTCCCAGCAGTGTGTGGATTCATATACTGCATTAATTATACCGCAGAGAGGTGCTTCCCAGCAGTGTGTGGATTCATATACTGCATTAATTATACCGCAGAGAGGCGCTTCCCAGCAGTGTGTGGATTCATATGCTGCATTAATTACACTGCAGAGAGGCGCTTCCCAGCAGTGTGTGGATTCATATGCTGCATTAATTATACTGCAGAGAGGCGCTTCCAGCAGGGTGGGATTCATATGCTGCATTAATTATACTGCAGAGAGGCGCTTCCCAGCAATGTGTGGATTCATATGCTGCATTAATTATACCGCAGAGAGGCGCTTCCCAGCAGTGTGTGGATTCATATACTGCATTAATTATACCGCAGAGAGGCGCTTCCCAGCAGTGTGCGGATTCATATGCTGCATTGCATTTTTACTGCAGAGAGGCGCTTCCCAGCAGTGTGTGGATTCATATGCTGCATTAATACCGCAGAGAGGCGCTTCCCAGCAGTGTGTGGATTCATATGCTGCATTAATTATACCACAGAGAGGCGCTTCCCAGCAGTGTGTGGATTCATATGCTGCATTAATTATACCACAGAGAGGCGCTTCCCAGCAGTGTGTGGATTCATATGCTGCATTAATTATACTGCAGAGAGGCGCTTCCCAGCAGTGTGTGGATTCATATGCTGCATTAATTATACCAGAGAGGCGCTTCCCAGCAGTGTGTGGATTCATATGCTGCATTAATTATACCACAGAGAGGCGCTTCCCAGCAGTGTGTGGATTCATATGCTGCATTAATTATACTGCAGAGAGGCGCTTCCCAGCAGTGTGTGGATTCATATGCTGCATTAATTATACTGCAGAGAAGTGCTTCCCAGCAGTGTGAGGATTCATATGCTGCATTAATTATACTGCAGAGAAGTGCTTCCCAGCAGTGTGTGGATTCATATGCTGCATTAATTATACTGTAGAGAGGTGCTTCCCAGCAGTGTGTGGATTCATATACTGCATTAATTATACCGCAGAGAGGTGCTCCCAGCAGTGTGTGGATTCATATACTGCATTAATTATAACGCAGAGAGGCGCTTCCCAGCAGTGTGTGGATTCATATGCTGCATTAATTATACAGCAGAGAGGCGCTTCCCAGCAGTGTGTGGATTCATATACTGCATTATTATACCGCAGAGAGGTGCTTCCCAGCAGTGTGTGGATTCATATACTGCAATTAATTATACCGCAGAGAGGCGCTTCCCAGCAGTGTGTGGATTCATATGCTGCATTAATTATACTGCAGAGAGGCGCTTCCCAGCAGTGTGTGGATTCATATGCTGCATTAATTATACTGCAGAGAGGCGCTTCCCAGCAGGGTGTGGATTCATATGCTGCATTAATTATACCGCAGAGAGGTGCTTCCCAGCAGTGTGTGGATTCATATGCTGCATTAATTATACTGCAGAGAGGCGCTTCCCAGCAATGTGTGGATTCATATGCTGCATTAATTATACCGCAGAGAGGCGCTTCCAGCAGTGTGCGGATTCATATGCTGCATTAATTATACTGCAGAGAGGCGCTTCCCAGCAGTGTGTGGATTCATATGCTGCATTAATTATACCGCAGAGAGGCGCTTCCCAGCAGTGTGTGGATTCATATGCTGCATTAATTATACCACAGAGAGGCGCTTCCCAGCAGTGTGTGGATTCATATGCTGCATCAATTATACCACAGAGAGGCGCTTCCCAGCAGTGTGTGGATTCATATGCTGCATTAATTATACTGCAGAGAGGTGCTTCCCAGCAGTGTGTGGATTCATATGCTGCATTAATTATACTGCAGAGAGGTGCTTCCAGCAGTGTGTGGATTCATATGCTGCATTAATTATACCGCAGAGAGGCGCTTCCCAGCAGTGTGTGGATTCATATGCTGCATTAATTATACCACAGAGAGGCGCTTCCCAGCAGTGTGTGGATTCATATGCTGCATTAATTATGCTGCAGAGAGGTGCTTCCCAGCAGTGTGTGGATTCATATGCTGCATTAATTATACCACAGAGAGGCGCTTCCCAGCAGTGTGTGGATTCATATGCTGCATTAATTATACTGCAGAGAGGCGCTTCCCAGCAGTGTGTGGATTCATATGCTGCATTAATTATACCGCAGAGAGGCGCTCTCCCAGCAGTGTGTGGATTCATATGCTGCATTAATTATACCACAGAGAGGCGCTTCCAGCAGTGTGTGGATTCATATGCTGCATTAATTATACTGCAGAGAGGCGCTTCCCAGCAGTGTGTGGATTCATATGCTGCATTAATTATACCACAGAGAGGCGCTTCCCAGCAGTGTGTGGATTCATATGCTGCATTAATTATACTGCAGAGAGGCGCTTCCCAGCAGTGTGTGGATTCATAGGCTGCATTAATTATACTGCAGAGAGGCGCTTCCCAGCAGTGTGTAGATTCATATGCTGCATTAATTATACTGCAGAGAGGTGCTTCCCAGCAGTGTGTGGATTCATATGCTGCATTAATTATACTGCAGAGAGGCGCTTCCCAGCAATGTGTGGATTCATATGCTGCATTAATTATACCACAGAGAGGTGCTTCCCAGCAGTGTGTGGATTCATATGCTGCATTAATTATACTGCAGAGAGGCGCTTCCCAGCAGTGTGTGGATTCATATGCTGCATTAATTATACCGCAGAGAGGCGCTTCCCAGCAGTGTGTGGATTCATATGCTGCATTAATTATACCACAGAGAGGCGCTTCCCAGCAGTGTGTGGATTCATATGCTGCATTAATTATACCACAGAGAGGTGCTTCCCAGCAGTGTGTGGATTCATATGCTGCATTAATTATACTGCAGAGAGGCGCTTCCCAGCAGTGTGTGGATTCATATGCTGCATTAATTATACCGCAGAGAGGCGCTTCCCAGCAGTGTGTGGATTCATATGCTGCATTAATTATACCACAGAGAGGCGCTTCCCAGCAGTGTGTGGATTCATATGCTGCATTAATTATACTGCAGAGAGGCGCTTCCCAGCAGTGTGTGGATTCATATGCTGCATTAATTATACTGCAGAGAGGCGCTTCCCAGCAGTGTGTAGATTCATATGCTGCATTAATTATACGCAGAGAGGTGCTTCCAGCAGTGTGTGGATTCATATGCTGCATTAATTATACTGCAGAGAGGCGCTTCCCAGCAATGTGTGGATTCATATGCTGCATTAATTATACTGCAGAGAGGCGCTTCCCAGCAGTGTGTGGATTCATATGCTGCATTAATTATACTGCAGAGAGGCGCTTCCCAGCAGTGTGTGGATTCATATGCTGCATTAATTATACCACAGAGAGGCGCTTCCCAGCAGTGTGTGGATTCATATGCTTGCATTAATTATACTGCAGAGAGGCGCTTCCCAGCAGTGTGTAGATTCATATGCTGCATTAATTATACCGCAGAGAGGTGCTTCCCAGCAGTGTGTGGATTCATATGCTGCATTAATTATACTGCAGAGAGGTGCTTCCCAGCAGTGTGTGGATTCATATGCTGCATTAATTATACTGCAGAGAGGCGCTTCCCAGCAATGTGTGGATTCATATGCTGCATTAATTATACCGCAGAGAGGCGCTTCCCAGCAGTGTGTGGATTCATATGCTGCATTAATTATACTGCAGAGAGGCGCTTCCCAGCAGTGTGTGGATTCATATGCTGCATTAATTATACTGCAGAGAGGCGCTTCCCAGCAGTGTGTGGATTCATATGATGCATTAATTATACCGCAGAGAGGCGCTTCCCAGCAGTGTGTGGATTCATATGCTGCATTAATTATACCGCAGAGAGGCGCTTCCCAGCAGTGTGTGGATTCATATGCTGCATTAATTATACCGCAGAGAGGGGCTTCCCAACAGTGTGTGGATTCATATGCTGCATTAATTATACCGCAGAGAGGTGCTTCCCAGCAGTGTGCGGATTCATATGCTGCATTAATTATACCGCAGAGAGGCGCTTCCCAGCAGTGTGTGGATTCATATGCTGCATTAATTATACCGCAGAGAGGCGCTTCCCAGCAGTGTGTGGATTCATATGCTGCATTAATTATACAGCAGAGAGGTGCTTCCCAGCAGTGTGCGGATTCATATGCTGCATTGAAACCTATGGGTTAAAAAGGCTTGTTTCTTTAAAAAAGTTAGGACACCTAAAATTTCACCCAAAAATGCGTAAAAAAGAAAAAAAAGAGTAAATAAGTAAAGAAACGTTCATTGTATTGGTAGTAACTGCTTCCCATTATCAAATAAGCAATAAAAATTAATTACACTATATTGCCAAAAGTATTCGCTCACCCATCCAAATAATCAGAATCAGGTGTTCCAATCACTTCCATGGCCACAGGTGTATAAAATCAAGCACTTAGGCACGCAGACTGTTTTTACAAACATTAGTGAAAGAATGGGTCGCTCTCAGGAGCTCAGTGAATTCCAGCGTGGAGCTGTGATAGGATGATGCCACCTGTGCAACAAATCCAGTCGTGAAATTTCCTCGCTCCTAAATATTCCACAGTCACCTGTCAGCTGTATTATGATAAAAAAAGCACACCGCCACTGGACTCTAGAGCAGTGGAGACGCGTTCTCTGGAGTGACGAATCGCGCTTCTCCATCTGGCAATCTGATGGACGAGTCTGGGTTTGGCGGTTGCCAGGAGACCGGTACTTGTCTGACTGCATTGTGCCAAGTGTAAAGCTTGGTGGGGGGGGGATTATGGGTGGGGTTGTTTTTCAGGAGCTGGGCTTGGCACCTTAGTTCCAGTAAAAGGAACTCTAAATGCTTCAGCATACCAAGACATTTTGGACAATTCCATGCTCCCACCTTTGTGGGAACAGTTTGGAGCTGGCCCCTTCCTCTTCCAACATGACTGTGCACCAGTGCACAAAGCAAGGTCCATAAAGACATGGATGACAGAGTCTGGTGTGGATGAACTTGACTGGCCTGCACAGAGTCCTGACCTCAACCCGATAGAACACCTTTGGGATGAATTAGAGCGGAGACTGAGAGCCAGGCCTTCTCGTCCAACATCAGTGTGTGACCTCACAAATGCGCTTCTGGAAGAATGGTCACAAATTCCCATAAACACCCTCCTAAACCTTGTGGACAGCCTTCCCAGAAGAGTTGAAGCTGTTATAGCTGCAAAGGATGGACCGACGTCATATTGAACCCTATGGATTAGGAACGGGATGTCACTTAAATTCATATGTGAGTCAAGGCAGGTGAGCCAATACTTTTGGCAATATAGTGTAACTCATAAAAAAAAACAAAAAAAACAACTGATTTCAATCACCCAAATGATCCGGATCGCCGGAGTGAGTCAGATCACCGAAATGATCCGAATCGCCGAAATGATCCGAATCATCGAATCGATCCGAAATTTCAGGTGGTCGATATTTCGTTTTCGGAAATGCTCCTGAACCACGAAAATGGTGAATTTCGTCCGAATTTCAATTCGGATCGAAACGAATTGCACATCTCTACTAATTATTGTTCCATTTTAGGCTCTGAGCAGTGGTGCGTGACATATATAGTGCTGCCCCTGCACCTTCATGTCTTTCATACATTTAATGTGCTTTGTTTATTTTGAGCCTTTTTCTTTCTTTTTTTAATGTGTTACACTTTGAGGTTTCGATTATCGGAAATGGCCGATATTTCCTATTTCGTCTTTTCCGAAATAAAAGATTCCAATATTCCGATGATGTGTGAATCCGATATTTTTGGATTCCAAAATAATCCGAACAGAATCACATTTTTGTTTTCGCTGCGCATTTCTCATACGTATTCAGACACTGGCAGAGGAGCATCTGGCGTCAGCTTCTGGAGACCATTGGACACCGTGGACCACAGTGTGACCCTGCTCTAACGGCATTGTGCAGGAGCCCTGGTAAGAACTGCCGAAAAACACGGGGAACAATTTGTTCCTAATCTTCCTTTGCTCGCGGCCAGACGAGGCGTTCGATGGCGTCGCCCCCTGCATTGTGGAACCTGAGGGAGTAAAGGTTAGTGTGAAGTGATTTTGATTGATGTTCAGAATTCCTGAAAAGGGAATTATCTGGAAAGAAATGATTGGTTTAATCGACCATCACTGCAGGAAAGACGAAATCCTAAAAAAAAACCATTAGTGATTCATCAATAAACCTGAGCAGACACCGTATGGATCACGTTACACGTATGTTACTGCAGTATATCAATATACCTTCTACTGGAAAGTCGATGTCCACGGTTAAACCATCCGGGCACTGTGAGAGAGGGAAGAAGGAAAACCCACCGTTACTGCTAGTTTTAGGGTTAGGGTTACTGTTTCTGTTTGGTTTAGGATCACAGGCCTGCTCTACCTGACCCCAGAACGCCAACTGAGACAATATAAATGTGAACAGAGCATGTGAAATCACCTCTGATACACAGCGTCACCGAGGCATGATGGAAGACCAGGGTATTCCCAATAACAGAACGCTGCGCTAGCGGAGGCAATCCAGGAGAGAAGAGAAAACCATCAATTCCAGAGTGGGAGCGCTGCACGTGTGAGCAGAACGTAAGCCTCTCTCTTTTGGATGGAATATTCTCAAGCGTTTGAGGAGAAATGGTGAGGGTTTGGATAAGTCAACCCATTGTTTGAAGGTAGGACATGCTTGTAGAAGACCTACAGAGGCAGGTCTACGACTAAATTGAAGTCGCCTCTAACTGTCTCAACAAAACTTCATATTTAAGTGATATAGAGGGCAGAGACATATCCCGCAGGGGCATGTATATTCAATATACACATTGTTTGACCAGCAACATGTATCCACTCCCTGGATCAGCAATGATTTCCTCCACCTTGTGTGGTCGGTTATTACCCGATAAATTAGATACTCTCCTCTATTGTGAATTACATGGAGCCGCCTGGTTGAATCCATGGACAGGGGACACAAAGGAAGGGTCAGTGGGTCATTTGAAAAAGAATAATACGGGGATGTTGAGGTTTACGGTGATTCGGAACATTTCTCCTCTCAATAGGTCTATCGAAACCCTAAGGCTAGGGTCAGACGAACGCATTTTTCACGTCGTCCGTGAAAAAGTTCGGTCGAACGAACGTACGTATTTTCCCCCGGAATACGCGATAGCGGTCATACGATGCGCCTTTTCGTCCGTGATTTTGTACGGATCATCAATAAAACACTTTTGGAGTCTGGACGTTATGTTAGCCGGACATGAGCAGCGTCTGACGTCTCCTAATCACACACACACGCCGCTATGCGGCCGCAGCGCACTCTGTACGTCAGTAGTAGCGGTTTGACGTTCTCGAAAAAATGCGTTCGTTGGCCACTTGCGTTGCGCGGACGAACTTTCGTGCGGCCGTTCGTCGTATGTTCCCCGGCATTGGACGTCATTTGCTGCTAGCACGGTCGTGATTTCGTGCGGCTAAACGCACGTTAAAACTGCGCTAGTCTGACCCTAGCCTAACACTATATCCACGAGTCCCTGGGAAAGGATTGTTTCGGCACAGCAATCAGGATTAGTATCCACCAGCTAATATCAGTGGAGGCGCTCGATGCTGCTGTGTCATGTGAACCCTGCATGGATTGCGGGTGTGAGCCCAATGTGCAGTGAGCCATAATGAAGTATGCAGGTTGAGGGGTTCAAACAAGATATTTATTATAATAAATAAATCAGCAGAAGAAAATGAATAAAGATGGACGGCTAAGATAGAGGGAGGTAATGAGCAGAACGAAAAAGGATTAAACTGGATGAAAACTAGGAAACACAGGAGGAAACTGAAAATACGTATAACTAAATGGGGGGGGGGCAGATACTGAATAGAAAACAGAATATTAACTAGACAGAGAAATGATAATGTCCAGGGAAAGGTATCCAGGTATAGGGTAAGGCAGACTCGTAGTCAGGTTTCCAAGCAGAGGTCGTGGGATTCAGAGAACAGGATAATCAGAAGTCCATAGCCAGGGGTCATACACGTAAATCCGATGGAGGAACTGGGTAGCAAAACAAATGGGGGTTACCGGTAGAGCAGAGGGAGTCCAGAAGGGTAGTAAATCGGGTTCTGATGAAGGTCCAGGGGGAAAACAGATAGGAGTACAGTGGGTCCAAAAACAAGGAGCTTTCCAGGAACAGGTCACTCTGGTACAAGGCTCTGACTTCAAATGAGGAAGTGCAGCAGATAGGGTGTGACCTCCTTATTAGGAGGCCCCATTAGCAAAGATGAGGTGAACCTGTAGTCTCTGATGTGCATAGGTTTCAGCCAATTCCATAGGAACCTATGTAACACATGGGTTAAAGGGGCTGCCAGGGTTAAAAATATGCGATCCCTGACAGCAACCCAGGTGGACCATGACATGCTGCCGGTATCTGTGAGCCGCTCACTAATAGCTTCATCCAGTAATAAAGCGGCTTGGTCAGAACACACCAGCAACTAAAGTGCTGCAAGGGAAGCTGGACTGGCGCGGGACTCTTCAGTTTGCGAGCAGCTATTAACGTATGGGTTGGATTAGGAGCCATAGACTAGAAACATTAATAAACTAACCATTCCGCATGTGGTGAGACTTTAAAGGGACGCTCTACTCACCATGTCCACGTTACATTTATAAAAGGTGTCAGGATGTGAGGAGTGCCCCCCCTCTCCAACTCCCCCAATCTGGTGAAATCGCAGGGTGAAGCAGAGAAGTCTCCTCCCCTATGCAGCGTCACCAGCAACTCAGATTTTGAATTTTACGGCTGCTGGTCACCAGATGGGTCACTAGTGATGTCACACATACAGAAAGCATGATGTCACCGTCTAAGACCAATCACTGTAGAGAGCGTTCTCAGAGAGGCAGCGATGGATCAGATCTGTGCATGCGCGTGCAGCTCCAACCCATCACTCTGCACAGGCGCTACGCAACTTGTGTACGTAAAGTGTGTGAGTCCCATAGCAATGCTGATGTGCAGTTTCTATGCTACACAAGTTGTATAGAAGCACAAATTGCACAGAAAAGATTCAGGGACTTACAGGTTCAAGAAGAGGAGGAGCAGCACATGGAAAGTGACAAACGGTAATAAAACGGCGAGTAAAATCACCCAAAAAAAAAGGTGATAAATAATAATTGGGCAGAGGTCGTCAGCCGAATCTTACCAATTAATTAGGGGAAAAAACAATCTCTATTAATACAGTGTCCCTTTAAGTATTTGTGTTGTCAATTTACTAAATTAAGTTGCTGATCCAGATGACGGATTTGATGTGTAATTTTACCCCCGCCCATAAAATACAGCTTTTCCTTCTCAATGAGAAGAGAATCTCTCTGCAGATAAACAAGGTGGAAGGTGTGCTGAAATGCTGTAATGCTGAGATGCTGAAATGCTGAAATGCTGAAATGAGGTAGTGCTGAAATTATGTAATGCTGAAATGCTGTAATGCTGAAATGCTGTGATGCTGAAATGATGTAGTGCTGAAGTGCTGTAATGCTGTAATGCTGAAATGCTATAGTGCTGAAATGCTGTAATGTTGAAATGCTGTGATGCTGAAATGCTGTAGTGCTGTAATGCTGTGATGCTGAAATGCTGAGATGCTGAAATGCTGTAATGCTGTGATGCTGTTACCTGTTTGCATGCTTGGCCTTGTGCACAGAGCGACACTTGACAGAAGACATACAGTGTATTTGTGAAGCCATAAGGAAGGTGGAAATCTTTTATTCTGATTCTTGCCTCCAGAGATTGTCCATTTTCCAGAACCTCGGTGTCCAGGTCTCCGTTTACGGCACAGCTGAAAATAAATGACACTTTATGTTAGGTTATAGGCCTCCTGTAACGCCATGGCGGCACATGTGACTTGTATGAGAAAGCTCCTCTAAGACCTGTTCCAGCCGCTCACCCTAAATCTGCAATACGCATTGTTACTCCCCCAGCCGCCCATCACGTCCTCTCACTCCTTTATCACCCGCACTTTCGGTCGCCTGCTATTTGTAGATGTGCGTTTGGTTCTGACTGCGTTTTCAATGTCTCAGCCATTCGGCAGCATGTCATTTTTGGTTTTATTACATTACATCCCGTGACTCCCTGTAACATTATTTAATTAATAAATCATGGCCGACATTTAATCTCCGCGCGTCGGTCACATATCTTTTTCCCACCTCTCAGGCTTCGTCTCGTCCGGTTTCCCCCCCTGGTCGGGAGTTTAACATTTATTTCATTATATCCATTTCACTTTTACACTGAACGTTATTCACAAAGCGCAGAAATTAAACTCCATTTCCTTTTCATTTTGGTTTGATTTTGTCATAAATTGGCGATTTACATTTTGGCAGTATTCTTTTTTACTATTATTTATTAAGCGCCAACACATTCCGCAGCGCTGTACAAGGTGTAATGGGTAAAGACAGGACAATTCTACAATACATACAGGAGGAGACGGTCAGTATTGCTGCCGGCAGATACAGGAGGACGTGAGGACCCTATTTCCGTGGGAATTTACAATCTAGATGGTGAGGGGATTAGAAACAGGAGGGGGGGCTGCAATGTATTCACTTTTCACTGAATGGACACTGTATTGCGCTGAAAATGGAGTCGCCGAACCAGTTATCGAAAATTGGCAAAAAGCTCTTAATTGGCCTCGGGGAATTTCAAACAAAAAAGTAATAGCCAATAGGAAGTCAAATAAATCAATAAAAGTGCATCTAAAATATATATATATTAAAAAAAGGTCTTTCAAAAACGATAAAAAAAAGTTCTAAAAAAAAACGAATGTTCTGTCATTTCACACGTTAGATTCGCCTGTTTAAACCTGTTGAATTGAAATCAGCGAAATCGTTTCGTTTCGCTGCAATTTGTTCTTCTGTCAGTGGACAAATCATTAGTTCTCTATGGGACAATTTCTGCGCCACCAAACGCCGCAGAATCGCACTGAATTTTGGCAAACTGCACTGTATTATGGGAAAATACAGCTTAGTGAATAGATGAATTGCCCAAAAATCTCAGATACGGTGAAATTCACTGTTCGGTGCAATTCGTGGCGAACAACCCTCAAAGATTTTGTAATTTTTCGCTTTATCGTTGTCTTCGGGCTCATCGCTCTTTCCAATCCTCTCACATCTTGCTTTTATGGTTCTGGGTTTCTCGCGCTTCTTTTAGCTTTTCCCATCATATAGATCTTGCGCTTTTCGCGGTTTCGTCACCTACTTCCCTGTCTGTGAGCCTCTTATATTACCACAACGTATCAGCAGTATTTGCATATTTGAGTTAAAAGCCAATGGAATCACCAGAAACACTGGGTAACATTCCCGAAGCACAGAGTATTAGACGTGCGGGATTCGTTTCGGAAATTACCGCAATTCGTCGTTGTCATCATTTTGTCGATTTGTATTATTGAAATTAAGACTCGCATAGCAGCTGCACCCCAAAACGAAACGAATCAGTGTATAAGCGGACTATGTTTTGATGCTGTCAAAGGTGGAATGATTGACAGTAGCCTGGGCCAATCACTGCATTCCTTGATTTGAAAAAGTCGTTTGAAAACTGTAATTTAGAAAATTAATTGAAAAATGTTCGATTATTTGTTAATACTTGAAAGGGAGAGAAATCTCAATGTATCCTTCCTGTAAAATACATAGCAAATAAATAATAAATGTTTTAATCCACAAATGGGAAGTGTTTGGTGCGTGTATAAATAAAACCACCATTTCTCTGCCTCTCCTTAGCTGAAAAGCAGCAGGAGGGGCTTGGAGCTGCTCAGTAAAGCGGCTTTTGGTACATTGGTTAGGTACTCACTCTATAAAGAGGTGCCGTGAAGTGGCGAGTGAGCTTACGTTGCAATGGCCATTGAAACAAACTAAAACCTCATAGTGTTTTGTTGTACATGGAAATACATAGAAACGAGCGCAGATGACACCTTTTTTCTCTTGTTATGTTTTATACATGAACTGGGCTGTTACTCCTGGCTGTTGCAGCCGCTCCTGTGAGTTTGGGCGCGACGCCATTTTTTCCTGTATGTAAATAAATAATAAAAACATTATAATTTACATAAAATAAATTAAAATCGTATAGAATAAAAAATGTTTAGGTTTACTAGTACATTATCAGGGTTATTCAAAGAGATCTGAATGGCTGCCGAAAGGGAACTGAACGCTGAAATTCAGGGTACGGTTACCTTTCCTGGCCATTCGGCTATTCAGAGAGCAGGCAGTACGCCAAATCCTGGCGAATTGCCTGCACATACGGTGCCTGTTTGGTGCCTGTTCGAGGGCAGTGAAATCCCCATAGAGAAGCAATGTTTCATCTAATCAGAGAACACAAACCAGCAGGGAAAAGTCGCCGAATTGCCCTGCCATTCGGTGGTTTCATTCAACAGGTTTATTCAGGAGAATCCCATAGGCTTCAATGTTAAAAATATTCCCGTTTTAATTCAATATCTAATAAATCATTTATTATAAAATTCTGCAGAAAAAAGTCTCTTTATTTATAGATTTTTTTAGGATATTTTAAGCATTTTTTCGGGATTTTTTTCTTAAAAAACCTTTTCCGATTCTTTTAATTTTTTTTTTAACTTTATTTCTTTTTTCTGTATCAGCCTTTTTATTATCATTCATTGGATTTTATATGTAAATTTCAGACATTTTCGCTCAGTAGTTTCTTTGCAAACAGCGTTTCACTTTTCAAACATTCAAGCAAACTGTTTTTCTAATTTATTCACTTCACTCGTCTGCGGTGTCGGCTTTTTCCGGCGGCATGGCTGCGTGTGATCGGCTCCTGCTCGGGTTTTTCCGGCGTTTCCGGCGAGTTAATCCAGATGTTTTTGCGGGTTTTTGGTGTGCATTCGCCGGGTTTTTCCGGTGAGTTTTCGGCGGGTTTGCGGCGACTTTTCCCTGCCTTTCGGTGGCCCTGTGGTACTTGCTGAATACAACGCAGGGTCGCCAAAATGGGTTCGGCAAAAGCGAACCGAATTGAAGAGAACGAAAAGTCACTGAACGTGCGGTGACTTTTCGATTCTCTTTGAATAACCCTGTATATAAATTTCTTAAAAAATTGCAGAAAATTCCGCATGTTACATCGACAATTGTTTGGAAAAATTGAGCAGCATGTGGATTTCTGGTTTCAGACTCGATCTGAAATAACAAACCGAAACGAACCGATATAAAAACGAATTTCGGCTAAGATGAAAACTTTTCCATACGAAACGAAGAGAAAGGAATTTGTTTGGCTTTCACAGCTCTATAGAGCATAACCTTCTTATAGAATATTCCTCAATAACAAAAATAAACATAACTTCTATTTACACAATAACATAAAAAAAGGAGAAAAAAAGCAAAATGAGTCTTTAACAAAACCTCCTGGATACATAAAGAGAAAAGTGGAAAGTGAAAGGGCAGACATGTGTTCTAGGTAAAGGAATCATCCAAGAGTAACAATTAGGGATGGGCTGCTTGTTCAAATCGGTTCCATGTTCGCATCGAACATCGGCTGTTCGAAAGTTCGCACGCGAACATCAAACTTTTCAGGCCGTTCGCAAAAAGTTCGAAATTGTTCTTTACATTTTTTTTAAAAAAATGCTTAAAAAATCTATAAATAAAGAGACTCTTTACTGCAGAATATTATAAGCAACGGTTTATTAGATATTGAATAAAAACGGGAATATATTTAACATTGAAGCCTATGGAATAAAACATTCTTGTTGCTAAAACATCAGGCAGACGAGGCCCTCTAATCAGGCACTGTAGAGGGCAGCCCGCCGGGGCCTCCCAAGGATCTCTTGAGGAGCGAGCGGCCGCCGGATGACAGAGCTGCGACTGTGCAGGCTGTCCAGCCGGGTGCATGTGGCAGAGAGGCGGCACAGGGAGGGAGCCACTGCACCTGCGGCCACGGCAAGACTCTCCCCCCCACAACCAGGATCCAGGGAGCCCCCACTGACCACCAGGCTAAGGTAAGGTGACACATTTCTAAAAAAAATAAAATCCAAGGACATTTTTAAATGTCCCCGGGAACATAAAATAAAACTTTTTTTTTTCTTTCTAATATTCACCGGATTCCTGGATCCACCAACAAGCGCAGCCTCCCGTCTCCCACGCTGTTAGAGGCTGCATACACCGGCGCGCTGTGTGAAGCTTCTGAGAAGATACGTGTAGAGGGAGCGATGCAAAATGCGCAGCCGGCTTCCTCGCTACACTAATAGCATATCTTCTCAGAAGCTGCAAACAGCGCGCCGGTTAAAGCTAGCGTCAGACTGTAGAGGTGCTGCCCGGCAGTGTGAGGATTCATATGCTGCATTAATTATTCTTCTTACAAATTTGGTTACTTAACCCGTTTGCGTTTGGATTGTAATAATGTGACATCCAGAGTCCCGGGTGGCGATCGGGGTGGCCCCGGACGCATGGTGCCACCAGCTGGCCGAATGACAGGAGCTCCGGCGGCACCCGGCGCAGCTGTGAGTGATCAGGGGGCAGGGCGCGGTGTGATGACGCAGAGCAAACGTAATGCTAGCTATGCGGGAATTCGGCTGAGACACACTGAGCGTGTAGCGACGCACAGAGAAGCGAAGCAAACATTTTGCAGGCTTGACTTCACTCCGCTCCGCCTCGCAGCGTGTCTACACTAGACACGCTGCGAGGCGGAGCGGAGTGAAGTCAAGCCTGCAAAATGCTTGCTTTGCTTCGCTGTGTGTCGCTACACGCTCAGTGTGTCTCAGCCTAATTCCCGCATCGCTAGCTTACCGAATCAGTTTGTATACTTGTTACTGACCCTGCTTGTTCTGAGTGTGTACTCCCTGCCTGTTCTGTTTGCCTCCTGTTGCAACTGGTGTGCGCCGAATCTCACCATATACAGTAGCGCAGTACAAGTGCCTAAACGTTGCTGACCCGGTTTTGTTATAGCTGCTGATGTAACTGAATAGATCGGGGATCTCTTCTGCATTACCAAAACCTCCACCACTGCACTCTTCCACAATACCTCAGAGGGGTTACGGTGTGAAGGCACTTGCTGCCACCAAAGGCACAATATTTAGGTGCACTGCCACTGACGCCTATACCAGATTCATATCATTTTAATATTTGACCGCAGGGTCCACCACTGCACTCTTCCACAATAACACAGAGGGGTTACGGTGTGAAGGCACTTGCTGCCACCAAAGGCAAAATATTTGGGTGCACTGACGCCTGTACCAGATTCATATCATTTTATTATTTGACCGCAGGGTCCAACCCTGCACTCTTCCACAATACCACAGAGGGGTTACGGTGTGACGGCACTGTTGCCGACACTAAAGGCCCAATTTTAAAGCACCTATTGTTACTTTAATCCAAAGCCTGCATAAGTTTCACCATAATTTAGCCTACAAAAATCACTAAACTTGTTCTGCGTGTCCTAAGGCTAGGGTCAGACGAGCGTGATTTCTACGGACTGTACGTCCGTGCAGTACGGACATCGTCAGTACGGATGACGCAGTAGTGGTCACACAGTCCGTTTTTTCACTGAAGTTATTTTTGACGGATGTAGGAGGGAAAATAAATTACAATGAAAAAACATTCTGTCCGTCAAAAATGCTGGACGTATAAATTCAGTCCGTCTGACCACGCTCCATCACTCACACACAAAGCTATGCAGACGTTATGGATGTGGCGCACTCCGCACGTCCGTTCTAGCAGTATTACGTTCTTGCCTAACCTGCGTCCGTTTGCAGCGTCCGTCATGCGTCCGCAGTTCAGTGCGGACGTACTTCATGTGTCAGGCTCCAATGGACTTTCTTTCATGCTATCACGGACGTACTTTTAGGCGCAATCACGGACGTGAACACTACGCTCGTCTGACAGCAGCCTAAAACGTATCCTCTTTTCATACAGGCTGCCGTTAGATTAAAGGAAAAGCGTTTACCGTCATTTGAAATGTCATTTTTTTGTTTTCAAATATTTCTATACATCCTAGAAATCCGCCACTTCACGGGCAGGTTATGGGGACCTCCTAGGCACGATATTTGAAGGAATGTGTCATTTCTATTCTTAACCCTTATTTCATGGAAATGTTTTAACTTTTTGTCCTTGTTTCCTGTCCCCCAGGGCACTACCCGGACCCCCATACACCTTTTATGGCAAATATCTAGAATATATGCCCTCTTGGAGGACACTCTAAAAACCGAATGTTCGGGTCCCATTGACTTACATTGAGTTCAGAGCGTGTTCGAGTTCGAAGTCGAACTTTTGAAATTGTTCGAGTTCGAAGTCGAACCGAACACGGGGTCGTTCGGCTCATCCCTATTGCTGATCCCAGCTGACACTGTGCGAGCACTCTTTCAATGCTGCTTAGCTGGAGATACTTGTAATTGGAGAGAGGCAGGAGCTGCTATACATATTTATTTCTGCACACAAAGGGTTAACTGTGTGATCCACACTATCAGTAACCTCTGGCCTCTCAATGACAAGGAACAAGTGATTTATCACTGACCTCCTGCCAGCAGTGTCTGCTCATAGGACAAGAGGGGGGGTTAATGTGGGAGCTTACATCCATACCTGCAAAATGTTAATGGAATGTTTTGGAACGGTTTGTCTTTTCCTTTAGATTAGATTAAGAGAAACAGACTGATGTTCAGGGGCGGAATGACAACTAATGGGGCCCCCTGTGCCACGCCCATAAAAGGTTAAACCCCCCTGAAAAAAAAGAAAAACATGCATAACTGACACACACACACACACACACTGCTCACACACACACACTGCTCATACACACACACTGCTCATACACACACACTCTGCCCAAACGCACACACACTGCTCACACACACACTGCTCACACACACACTGCTCAAACGCACACACTGCTCACACACACACTGCTCACACACACACTGCTCACACACACTGCTCACACACACTGCTCACACACACACTGCTCACACACACACACTCTGCCCACACACACTGCTCACACACACACTGCTCACACACACACTGCTCAAACGCACACACTGCTCACACACACACTGCTCACACACACACTGCTCACACACACTGCTCACACACACTGCTCATACACACACACTGCTCACACACACACACTCTGCCCAAACGCACACACACTCTGCACACACACTGCTCACACACACACTGCTCACACACACTGCTCTCACACACACACTGCTCACACACACACACACTGCTCACACACACACTGCTCACACACACACTGCTCACACACACTGCTCACACACACACTGCTCATACACACACACACTCTGCCCAAACGCACACACACTCTGCACACACACTGCTCACACACACACACACACTGCTCACACACACTGCTCTCACACACACACTGCTCACACACACACTGCTCATACACACACACACTGCTCACACACACACTGCTCACACACACACTGCTCATACACACACACACACACTGCTCACACACACACTGCTCACACACACACTGCTCTCACACACACTGCTCACACACACACTGCTCACACACACCTACACACCGCTCTCACACACACACACACTGCTCACACATACACACTGCAAACACACTCTTCACAGACACACTGCTCACACACTCTGCACACACACACTGCTCTCACACACCCACACACTGCTCACACCACACACTGCTCACACACACACACACTGCTCACACACACACACACTGCTCACACTCACACATACACACTGCTCACACTCACACATACCCACTGCTCACACACTCTGCACACACACACACACTGCTCTCACACACACACTGCTCTCACACACACTGCTCACACACACACTGCTCACACTCACACATACACACTGCTCACACACTCTGCACACACACACACTGCTCTCACACACACACTGCTCACACACACACTGCTCACACACACACACCTCACACACACACACTGCTCACACACTGCTCAAACACACACTGCTCACACTCACACACACATACACACTCTGCATACACACACACACACACACACTGTTCACACACTGCTCACACACACACACGTCTCACACACACACTGAAACATACACACTGCTCACACACACAATATATTCCACTGGTTAATAAATATAAAAGAAACAGACTGAAACCAATGTGGCTTAGTAGGAAGGTAACTAAGGAAATGAAAAATAAAAAGAAGGCATTTAAAGCTTTTAAATTTGATAAATCTGAGGCATCCTATAAAGCATATAGGGCAGCCAATAAAGCATGTAAAAATGCGATTAGATGGGCTAAACTAGAAAATGAAAAAGAAATAGCCAAAGAGAGCAAGACCAACCCTAAAAGATTCTTTAGGTACATAAATTCTAAAAAACCCAAGAGTGAAAATGTAGGTTCACTAAAATCTGAGTCAGGGTTATTGTTAACTGAAGATCAGGATAAGGCAGAAATTTTAAATGATTATTTTTCTTCAGTATTTATCAAAGAGAAACCTATAACAGGAGACATGAAATTCATTAATAAAAACTTACTAATACAAAGTGACTGGTTGACTCAGGACAAGGTTTTGCAGAAATTAAACAATGAATGTGAATAAAGCCCCAGGGCCAGATGGAATTCACCCGCGAGTACTGAGGGAGCTATGTGTTGAAATATGTAAACCTCTGTTCTTAATCTTTCAAGATTCTTTTCTTTCAGGAATAGTACCAGAGGATTGGAGAAAAGCTGACGTGGTCCCTATATTTAAGAAAGGTTTAAAATTTGTGCCTGGGAATTATAGACCTGTGAGCTTAACAATAGGGATGAGCCAAACACCCCCGAGTTCGGTTCACATTTGAACTCGAACTTTTCAAAAGTTCGAATTCGAACACGAACTCAATACAAGTCAATGGGGCTCAAAGTTCGGTTTTTAGAGTGTCCTCCAAGAGGGCATATATGCTAGATATTTGCCATAAAAGGTGTATGGGGGTCCGGGTAGTGCCCTGGGGGACAGGAAACAAGGACAAAAAGTAAAAAAAACGTTTTTAAAGGGACAGTGAGTTTTCCATGAAATAAGGGTTAAAAATAAAAACGAAAAATTCCTTCAAATTTCGTGCCTAGGAGGTCCCCATAACCTGCCCGTGAAGTGGCGGATTTGTAGGATGTATAGAGACATTTAAAAACAAGGTCTGGGTCCGGGTAGTGCCCTGGGGGACAGGAAACAAGGACAAAAAGTTAAAAAAAAGACGTTTTTAACCCCTTCACTGCTGACAACGTGTGGGACACGTCCTCAGTTACTCCCGCTGTATGCTGAGGAGGATGTATCCCACACGTCATCAGCTTTGTGGGACCCCCAGCGGAGATACTCACCTCTCTGTCCGGGGTCCCGCGGCGTTCTGACTTCAGCATCCTTAGACGCTGAAGTCAAGCTCCTCCCGATGTAAATGACGTCATCACGCCATGCGCGATGACGCCACTTCCAGGCGACCCCCGGCCAGGGCCGGTGCAAGCATTTTTATCTAGTCAGGCGAAGGTGCATTTTGGTGCCCCCCATCTGTGTCATGTCAAGCCAATCAGGATAGAGGTGCCATGATAATCTCTATATATACACATATATATATACACACACTAGGGTTGCTCATATAAGTATATTTGCCCCCCAGCTCATATGGGTATATTTGCCCCCAGATCACATGTGGATATATTTGCCCCCAGATCACATGTAGATATATTTGCCCCAAGATTACATGGGTATATATTTCCCCAGCTCATATAGAGATATTTGCCCAGCTCATATGGAAATATTTGCCCCCAGCTCATATGGAAATATTTGCCCCCAGCTCATATGGAAATATTTGCCCCCAGCTCATATGGAAATATTTGCCCCCAGCTCATATGGGTATATTTGCCCATGATCACATGTGGATATATTTGCCCCCAACTCATGGATATATTTGCCCCCAGCTCATGGATATATATATATTTGCCCCCAACTCATGGATATATTTGCCCCCAGATTACATGGGTATATATTGCCCCAGCTGATATGGAGATATTTGCCCCCCAGCTCACATATGGATATATCTGCCCCCAGCTCTCACCTGCTGCCAGGCCCCCCAGGCTCCGGCGGTGTTCCTCATGGTGGCGAGCGGCCGCTGACATAATGCAGCTTTGCCGCCTGCTGGGCGGGAACCACATGACCAGCGCAGCCGCGTTCTCGCGAGATTGCGCGCAGGGCGCTGGTCAGGTGGTTCGGCCCCTAGCGCTGCGCCGGGTCTCCCCGGCCGACCAAGATGGCGGCGCTCGGGGCTGGGGAATTCCGCCCCCACAAACTGGCAGGAAGCCAGATAGTAAGGCAGCCGTATGTGCCGCCTTACGCTAGCGCCAGCCCTGCCCCCGGCAATGCCGGGAGATCGCCTGTAAGGGAGGGGGGATCCGTTCGGATCCCTCTCCCTCCCGATCGTGAGGTCCCACAAAAAAAGCCAGGCACCGCTTAAAAGGGGAGAGTCTCCCCTTTTAAGCGGTGCCTGGCTTTAACCCCTTAGGCACCGGGTCGCACTTCAGCACCTTGCGGCGCCGAAGTGCGGCCTAGCTCTGGTGGGAGCCACCATCTTGGATGGCGGCTCCACCCCCGGGTCCCCCCTCACTGCCTGACATCCTCACGCATAGCGTGATGACATCAGATAGCCGGGGAACCCCTAGCTGCCCGGAATCCCCTGGTGGAGATAGGGGGTTCATTTGAACCCTGATATCTCCAGAACCGTGGCAGCTAGGGGGTCACGGAGGGTGTCAATCAAAAGGCCTGAGCATGGCCTTTCGAATGATATCCAACATGACCAGCATGACTATAAAGTAGAAAAAAAAGGGAAAAAAATGTAATTTTTTTGTGTTATTTTTATTAATGCAGTAATATTGTTCACATTTCAATTATAATGTGAACAATGATGCTGCACTAATGATTTTTTTTATGGTGTGCGTTTGCTTAAAATCACATAATTCTCCCCAAAAAATTTAATAAGTCCACATTTCTAATTTTTGTAGAAGCGCACCCCATAGAAAATATAACCGCAAATGTTCATGTGATAAAAGGTGAAAAAAAAGCACTTTACACGCTGCAGATGATTTAAAATTCAAGTTTTATTGCATTTTTTGTTATAATATACAGGCAGAACATGACGTATACATATAAAAATGATATATTATGACTCTGCCGAGTCTGCCGGAGAGAACGATATATAAGATGTCTGGGTCATTTAATAAAATGTGGCTTCAAATCGCGTTTAAACATGATGAGCGAAAGCGGTAAAAATTAGCTCAGCACACAACGGTGAAATGCCTCAGCAATGAAAGGGTTAAAGGAACAGTGAGTTTTCCATAAAATAAGGGTTAAAAATAAAAACGAAAAATTCCTTCAAATATCGTGCCTAGGAGGTCCCCATAACCTGCCCGTGAAGTAGCGGATTTGTAGGATGTATAGAAACATCGCCATCACAGCACAGACCCACACACGACACCTGGCACCTCCAGTCTGCATACAATGTATCAAATTCATGAGACGGACTAATTAGAAGCACATGTTATTTCCAAACACTAATTAAACACCTGTTGTTTACGCCGTTTGAGAGCACAGGTCATTAAGAGGTGAGAATCTTTGCACGTAGACATTTTTTAATTCAATATCTAATAAACCGTTGCTTATAATATTCTGCAGTAAAGAGTCTCTTTATTTCTAGATTTTTTGGTATTTTTTAAGCATTTTTTATACTTTTTATCACATTTATTTTTTTTAACTCGAACCGAACACGCCAAAAAGTTCGAAGTTCGCGAACTTGCGAACGCCCACAGTTGGAATAGAACTCCGAACTGATTGAACCGAACAGCTCATCCCTACTTAACATCTGTGGCTGGGAAAGTATTTGAGAGGTTACTAAGGGATAATATTCAGGAATTTATTGGGAGGTATAATGTAATTGGTAAAAATCAGCATGGTTTCATGAAACAGATCATGTCAGACTAACCTAATTACGTTCTATGAGGAAGTAAGTAGAAGTATAGATCAGGGGGTCGCAGTGGATGTGATTTACTTAGATTTTGCCAAAGCTTTCGACACAGTTTCCACACAAAAGGTTACTATTTAAATTAAGAAAAATTGGTCTAGATGAAAATACTTGTTCTTGGATAGAAAACTGGATAAAAGATAGGGTACAGAGAGTGGACATTAGTGGTAAGCGGTGTCCCTCAGGGGTCTGTTATAGGACCAATTCTATTCAATTTATTTATAAACTAGATATCAAGCCTGCCCGAAGGGCAGTCTATTGTTGTGGAGCATATGGCTGCCCAGTGCTCCCAATGATGTGGCTGTTTATCGCACCCAGTTTCTGATCCCCAGCTCACATGGATATATATATATTGCCCCCAGCTCACATGGATATATATATATTGCTCCCAGCTCACATGTATATATATATATATATTGCTCCCAGCTCACATGGATATATATATATTGCCCCCAGCTCACATGGATATATTTGCCCCAACTCACATGGGGATATATATTGTCCCCAGCTCACATGGGTATATATATTGTCCGCAGCTCACATGGGTATATTTGCTGCAGCTGAAATGGGTATATTTGCCCCAGCTCACATTGGTATATTTGCCCCAAGCTCACATGGATATATTTGCCCCAGCTCACATGGGTATATTTGCCCCTGCTCACATGGGAATATTTGCCCCAGCTCACATGGATATATATATTGCTCCCAGCTCACATGGATATATATATTGCCCCAGCTCACATGGATATATTTGCCCCAGCTCACATTGGTATAATTACCCCCAGCTCACATCGGTATATTTTCCCCAGCTCAAATGGATATATTTGCCCCCAGCTCACATGGGTAGAATTATCCCCAGCTCACATGGGTATATTTGCTCCAGCTCACATGGATATATTTGCCCTAGCTCACATGGATATATTTGCCCCAGTTCACATGGGTATATTTGCCCCAGCTCACATGGATATATAAATTGCCCCTAGCTCACATGGGTTTATATATACTGCCCCCAGCTCACATGGGTATATATATTGTCCCCAGTTCACATGGATATATATATTGCCCCCAGCTCACATGGGTATATATATTGTCCCCAGCTCACATGGGTATATATATTGTCCGCAGCTCACATGGGTATATTTGCCCCAGCTGAAATGGGTATATTTGCCCCAGCTCACATGGGTATATTTGCCCCAAGCTCACATGGATATATTTGCCCCAGCTCACATGGGTATATTTGCCCCTGCTCACATGGGAATATTTGCCCCAGCTCACATGGATATATATATTGCTCCCAGCTCACATGGGTTTATATATACTGCCCCCAGCTCACATGGGTATATATATTGTCCCCAGTTCACATGGATATATATATTGCCCCCAGCTCACATGGGTATATTTGCCCCAGCTCACATGGGTATATTTGCCCCAAGCTCACATGGATATATTTGCCCCAGCTCACATGGGTATATTTGCCCCTGCTCACATGGGAATATTTGCCCCAGCTCACATGGATATATATATTGCTCCCAGCTCACATGGATATATATATTGCCCCAGCTCACATGGATATATTTGCCCCCAGCTCACATTGGTATAATTACCCCCAGCTCACATGGGTATATTTGCCCCAGCTCACATGGATATATATATTGCTCCCAGCTCACATGGATATATATATTGCCCCAGCTCACATGGATATATTTGCCCCCAGCTCACATTGGTATAATTACCCCCAGCTCACATGGGTATATTTGCCCCAGCTCACATGGATATATTTGCCCCAGCTCACATGGGTATAATTATCCCCAGCTCACATGGGTATATTTGCCCCAGCTCACATGGATATATTTGCCCAAGCACACATGGATATATTTGCCCCAGTTCACATGGGTATATTTGTCCCCAGCTCACATGGGTATATTTGCCCCCAGCTCACATGGATATATAAATTGTCCCTAGCTCACATGGGTATATTTGCCCCCTGCTCACATGGATATATATATTGCTCCCAGCTCACATGGATAGATATATTGCCCCCAGCTCACATGGATATATTTGCCCCTGCTCACATCGGTATAATTACCCCCAGCTCACATCGGTATATTTGCCCCAGCTCACATGGATATATTTGCCCCCTGCTCACATGGGTATAATTACCCCCAGCTCACATGGGTATATTTGCCCCAGCTCACATGGGTATATTTGCCCCAGCTCACATGGGTATATTTGCCCCAGCTCACAGGGATATATAAATTGCCCCCAGCTCACATGGGTATATTTGCCCCAGCTCACATGGGTATATTTGCCCCAAGCTCACATGGATATATTTGCCCCAGCTCACATGGGTATATTTGCCCCGCTCACATGGGAATATTGCCCCAGCTCACATGGATATATATATTGCTCCCAGCTCACATGGGTTTATATATACTGCCCCCAGCTCACATGGGTATATATATTGTCCCCAGTTCACATGGATATATATATTGCCCCCAGCTCACATGGGTATATTTGCCCCAGCTCACATGGGTATATTTGCCCCAAGATCACATGGATATATTTGCCCCAGCTCACATGGGTATATTTGCCCCTGCTCACATGGGAATATTTGCCCCAGCTCACATGGATATATATATTGCTCCCAGCTCACATGGATATATATATTGCCCCAGCTCACATGGATATATTTGCCCCCAGCTCACATTGGTATAATTACCCCCAGCTCACATGGGTATATTTGCCCCAGCTCACATGGATATATTTGCCCCAGCTCACATGGGTATAATTATCCCCAGCTCACATGGGTATATTTGCCCCAGCTCACATGGATATATTTGCCCAAGCACACATGGATATATTTGCCCCAGTTCACATGGGTATATTTGTCCCCAGCTCACATGGGTATATTTGCCCCCAGCTCACATGGATATATAAATTGTCCCTAGCTCACATGGGTATATTTGCCCCCAGCTCACATGGATATATATATTGCTCCCAGCTCACATGGATAGATATATTGCCCCCAGCTCACATGGATATATTTGCCCCTGCTCACATCGGTATAATTACCCCCAGCTCACATGGGTATATTTGCCCCAGCTCACATGGATATATTTGCCCCCTGCTCACATGGGTATAATTACCCCCAGCTCACATGGGTATATTTGCCCCAGCTCACATGGATATATTTGCCCCAGCTCACATGGGTATATTTGCCCCAGCTCACAGGGATATATAAATTGCCCCCAGCTCACATGGGTATATTTGCCCCAGCGCATATGGGTATATTTGCCCCTGCTCACATGGGTATATTTGCCCCCAGCTCACATGGGTATATTTGTCCCCAGCCCACATGAGTATATTTGCCCCAGCTCACATGGATATATATATATTGCTCCCAACTCACATGGATATATATATTGCCCCAGCTCACATGGATATATTTGCCCCAGCTCACATGAGTATAATTACCCCCAGCTCACATGGGTATATTTGCACCCAGCTCACATGGGTATAATTGCCCCCAGCTCACATGGGTATATTTGCCCCCAGCTCACATGGGTATAATTTCCCCCAGCTCACATGGGTATAATTGCCCCCAGGTCACATGGGTATATTTGCTCCCAGCTCACATGGGTATAATTGCCCCCAGTTCACATGGATATATTTGCCCCAGCTCACATGGGTATAATTGCCCCCAGCTCAAATGGGTATAATTGCCCCCAGCTCACATGGGTATAATTGCCCCAGCTCACATGGGTATCTTTGCCCACAGCTAACATGGGTATAATTGCCCCCAGCTCACATGGATATATTTGCCCCAGCTCACATGGGTATAATTGCCCCCAGCTCAAATGGGTATAATTGCCCCCAGCTCACATGGATATATTTGCCCCAGCTCACATGGATATATTTGCCCCAGCTCATGACGCTGGATCCGCACGCAGCCTCTACCCGTCGGCCGCGCGCGCATCCAGGAGAACAGGATGCGTGCGCAGCAGCTGGATAGAGACTGCACACACATCCTGTAGAGCCGGATGCGCTCGCAGCAGATGGATATAGGCTGCATGCGCATCCGTCTCTACAGGATGGGCTCGCAGCCTCTACCCGGTTGCTGCATGCGCATCCTGTTCTCCTGGATGCGTGTGCAGCCAACGGATAGAGGCTGCGCGCGGATCCGGCGTTTCTCCGAAGCTGCGCATCAGGCTTCTGTTGGCTGTGCGGCAACAGAGAAAACGTTTTTATAGGTATAGATGACCTTGAGATAGGCATTGAAAGTCATGTATCAGTGTTTGTAGATGACACAATACTAGGAAAAGTAATACAATGTGAGCAGGATGTTACTTCGCTGCAGAGGGATTTAGATAGATCGGGGGACTGGGCACTTAAATGGCAGATGAAATTTAATGTAGATAAATGCAAAGTTATGCACTTTGGAGTGAAGAACACACAAGCAATTTATACCCTAAATGGTACGGAGTTAGGGAAATCCAAGCAGGAGAAGGATTTGGGAATAATCATAGACTTCAAACTAAGTAACAATGTGCAATGTCAAACAGCAGCCGCCAAGGCCAGCAAGGTATTGGAATTAAAAGGGGAGTTCACTCACGGGATGAAAACATAATTTTGCCTCTGTATAAATCAATGGTCAGGCCGCACCTTGAATATGCCGTGTGATTTTGGGCACCTGTCTTAAAAAAAGATATTATAGCGCTAGAAAAAGTGCAGAGACGGGCAACTAAATTAATAAAGGGAATGGAAGGGTTAAGTTGTGAGGAAAGACTAACAAGCTTAAACCCGTTTAGTTTAGAGAAACGGCGCCTTAGAGGGGATCTGATAACCTTATATAAATATATACGGGGCCTTAGAGAGGATCTGATAACCTTATATAAATATATACGGGGCCATTATCAACCATTGTCTGATAACCTATTCATTAACAGGACTATACATAGGACACAGGGTCATCCATTTACACTGGAAGAAAGGAAATTTATCTTAAAGCATAGGAAGGGTTATTTTACGGTGAGAACAATAAAGCTGTGGAATTCTCTGCCTGTTGAGGTGGTTGGGTCAGAGACTGTACAGACTTTTAAAAAGCGACTGGATGACTTCCTGCAGACACAGAATATTAAGGGTTATAATATTTAATATGTGGGTAAAAGCTTCTTGATCCAAGGAGAAATCTGACACCATCTGGGGGCAAGAAGGAATTTTTTCCCGGTACGTTGCATATTGGCGAGCGCTTGAGACTGGATTTTTTGCCTTCTTTTGGATCAACAGCAGTAGGTGATGTGTGAGAGGCTGAACCCGATGGACGTATGTCTTTTTTCAGCCTATGTAACTATGTAAAAAGTGAAACCATACGGCGCATCCAAATCAATTAATAAGTTAATAGGCATATAAAATATGCTGGAGGGAGGAAGTGATTAATACCATTAAAAGTGTCTTATAAAACATCATTTAAAGTGCATGAGATAAAATCCAGCATCAAAGTCCAATGTGCAAAAAAAGTGCTCGAGTGTATAACAGTTCAATACTCAAAGTAATGATAAGGGAAGATGTGTCGATCTTCTCCAAAGTACTGGTGTCGAATTCTTTTATTCGTCAGTGTCCCTCAAAGAAAACACATCATAGAAAAATGATAGTGCAGATGGTTAGTGCAAAATTGATCAAATTAATAAAGCCAAAATTTAGACCACTCACATTTGTGGGAGCCTACAGAATCCCGGCTCAAGGAAGAAGAGCTTGCGGCCAAATATAGGGTGACACTTCCCTTCTTTCTGCCCATAATGGATGCGATTCTAGAGCCCCACAGTATCAGGCTCAATGGGTATGACTTTGGGCTCTCTTAAAGGTGGAGGCCCAGACCGATTTATCTCGGCGGCAGTTGATCCATATATCCAAGGAAAAATCGGAGAAAAATGGCGAATGTGGAATTACAAACCAAAATATTTATTTGGAACAAATAATAAAAAGGTAGGACAAGGTCTACCGAGACGCGTTTCGGCTTAAAAAAGCCTTCCTCAGTCGGTATAAGAACTTAATAATGTCCATAAAAACAGTGTAAAAGTGAGAGTAAGAATAAAGTGTCCTCTTTTATAGTGCATAAACATTTTATATGGTTTAAATGTTTTATATGGACATTATTAAGTTCTTATACCGACTGAGGAAGGCTTTTTTAAGCCGAAACGCGTCTCGGTAGACCTTGTCCTACCTTTTTACTATTTGTTCCAAATAAATATTTTGGTTTGTAATTCCACATTCGCCATTTTTCTCCGATTTTTCCTTGGATATATGGATCAACTGCCGCCGACATAAAACGGTCTGGGTCTCCACCTTTAAGAGAGCCCAAAGTCATACCCATTGAGCCTGATACTGTGGGGCTCTAGAATCGCATCCATTACGGGCAGAAAGAAGGGAAGTGTCACCCTATATTTGGCCGCAAGCTCTTCTTCCTTGAGCCGGGATTCTGTAGGCTCCCACAAATGTGAGTGGTCTAAATTTTGGCTTTATTAATTTGATCAATTTTGCACTAACCATCTGCACTATCATTTTTCTATGATGTGTTTTCTTTGAGGGACACTGACGAATAAAAGAATTCGACACCAGCACTTTGGAGAAGATCGACACATCTTCCCTTATCATTACTTTGAGTATTGAACTGTTATACACTCGAGCACTTTGATCCTGGATTTTATCTCATGCACTTTAAATGATGTTTTATAAGACACTTTTAATGGTATTAATCACTTCCTCCCTCCAGCATATTTTATACGCCTATTAACTTATTAATTGATTTGGATGCGCCGTATGGTTTCGCTTTTTACCTTTGTCCTTTTTGACACATATTTTGGTTGTTTTATATGTGTTTTACCATACTATAGGCAGCATTTGACTATTTATTAGCACCTACTTAGCACTTTAATTGAATATTTAATTAATAGGTGCCCACACTGTATAGTGTATATATATACACACTCTCCAATTCACCTTTATGTAACTATGTAACTGCTCACTCACACACACACTGCTCACTCACTCACACACTGCCCACACACACTGCTCACACACACACTGCCCACACACACTGCCCACACACACTGCTCACTCACACACTGCCCACACACTGCCCACACACACTGCTCACACACACACTGCCCACACACACACTGCTCACACACACACTGCTCACACACACACACACTGCTCCACACACACACACTGCTCATACACACACACACACACACACACTGCTCTACACACACACACACACCACACACTGCTCACACACACACTGCTCACACACACACACACACTGCTCATACACACACACACACACACACACACTGCTCACACACACACACTGCTCATACACACACACTGCTCACACACACACACACTGCTCACACACTGCTCACACACACACACACACCTGCTCACACACTGCACACACACAACACACACACACTGCTCACACACACACACTGCTCACACACCACACACACACACTGCTCACACACACACACACTGCTCACACACACACACTGCTCACACACACACTGCTCACACACACACACACACTGCTCACACACTGCACACACACACACACACACACACACTGCTCACACACACACACTGCTCACACACACACACACACACACTGCTCACACACACACACACTGCTCACACACACACACTGCTCACACACACACGCACACTGCTCACACACACACACACACTGCTCACACACACACACACACTGCTCACACACACACTGCTCACACACACACACACTGCTCACACACACGCACACTGCTCACACACACACACACTGCTCACACACACACACACTGCTCATACACACACTGCCCACACACACTGCTCACACACACACTGCTCACACACACACACACTGCTCATACACACACACACACACACACACTGCTCATACACACACACACACACACACACTGCTCACACACCACACTGCTCACACACACACACACACTGCTCATACACACACACACACACACACACACTGCTCACACACACACACTGCTCACACACACACACTGCTCATACACACACACTGCTCACACACACACACACACTGCTCACACACTGCTCACACACACCACACACACTGCTCACACACTGCACACACACACACACACACTGCTCACACCACACACACTGCTCACACACACACACACACACACTGCTCACACACACACACACTGCTCACACACACACAACTGCTCACACACACACACTGCTCACACACACACACTGCTCACACACACACACACACTGCTCACACACTGCACACACACACACACACACACTGCTCACACACACACACTGCTCACACACACACACACCACACACTGCTCACACACACACACACTGCTCACACACACACACTGCTCACACACACACACACACTGCTCACACACACACACACACACTGCTCACACACACACACACACTGCTCACACACACACTGCTCACACACACACACACTGCTCACACACACACACCACTGCTCACACACACACACACTGCTCACACACACACACACTGCTCATACACACACACACACTGCTCACACACACACACTGCTCACACACTGCTCACACACACACTGCTTCACACACACACACTGCTCACACACACTGCTCACACACACACACACACACTGCTCCACACACACACTGCTCACACACACACCACTGCTCACACACGCACACACTGCTCACACACACACACACTGCTCACACACACACACACTGTTCACACACACACTGCTCACACACACACTGCTCACACACACACTGCTCACACACACACGCACACACTGCTCACACACACACACACACTGCTCACACACACACACTGCTCACAAACACACACACACTGCTCACACACACACTGCTCACAAACACACACACTGCTCACACACACGCACACACTGCTCACAAACACACACTGCTCACACACACACTGCTCACACACACACTGCTCACACACACACTGCTCACACACACACTGCTCACACACACGCACACACTGCTCACACACACACACACTGCTCACACACACACACTGCTCACAAACACACACACTGCTCACACACACACTGCTCACAAACACACACACTGCTCACACACACGCACACACTGCTCACAAACACACACTGCTCACACACACACTGCTCACACACACACCTGCCAGTTACAGACTCACAGGTTGGGGTTAGAATCCCGGTCTGTCTCCTGGCTGGTCTCTGTTGACTCCCCCTCCCTGCACGTGCTGGACACATCCAGCACAGCAGGGGAGGCTCTGCATTGAGCGGCAGTGGAGGGGGAAGGGGCGGAGCCAGCATCTCCCCATGTGAGCTGCTGGTCTGGCAGCCTCTTCTCCCTCCTCCTCCGCCTCCCCCCCTCAGGGCCTTTACGTCCGGAGCAGCGTGTGGGAGATTGATCCCACACGCGGCCCGATCAAATGGGAGACCAGGTGCCTGCCTGGACCGCAGGGCCAAACCGGGCTCCCCTTCCCATCGGAGCCCTCGGGCGGCGCCCGAGTGCTCGATGGCTCAGTCCACCCCTGCTGATGTTTAGGCTCCATCTGAGCCATTAGAGATATAGATCTACTCATTTAAGTTGTGGAGGAGGGAAAAAAATTCGATTAAAAAAGTCTCCACTCAACAAATAACAAACTTTATAGTTGCAGAGTTCTCTGAATTGCTGGGATGTGTAAATGTCTTCTGCAACTATAAAATGTGTGTGTGTCCAAAAACTTTACACATGAAAGTATGCACTAGATGCAAAATAACTCCACCAAAATAGGACATAAATATCTTAAAAATGTTAATGTGGATTCATTTAAATTCGTGATATTAACTTAATAAAGTCTAGTATTAATACAGTTACAGTGGCAAGAAAAAGTATGTGAACCCTTTGGGATTACGTGGAGTTTTGCATGAATTGGTGATAAAATGTCTCTGATCTTCATCTTACAGGGTTATCCAAAGACATTCGAATTGCTTGAGAAAGGTAACAGAACAGTGAAAATCAGCGTTCGGTTACCTTTCCCGGCCATTCGGCTATTCCAAGAGCAGGCAATTCGCCAAATCCTGTCGAATTGCCTGCACATACGGTGCCTGTTCGGTGCCTGTTCGAGGGCAGTGAAATCCCCATAGAGAAGCACTGCTTCAGCTATTCAGAGAGCACAAACCAGCAGTGAAAGGTTCCCCTAATGCCCTGCCATTCGGTGGTTTCATTCGGCAAATTTATTCAGGAGAATCCCATAGGCTTCAATGTTAAAAATATTCCTGTTTTAATTCAATATCTAATAAACCGTTCATTATAAAATTCTGCAGCAAAAAGTCTCTTTATTTATAGATTTTTTAGGATACTTTAAGCATTTTTCTGATTTTTTTTAAAAAAAAATTAAAAGTCCGATTTTTTTTTGATTTTTTTTTTCAGTTTACTTATTTTTTTTGTAACAGCCCTCTTTATTATCATTCCCTGGACCTCCTGTGAAAATTTCAGACATTTTCGCTCAGTAGTTTCT
The DNA here is from genome assembly GCA_009667805.1 of Leptobrachium leishanense. Classification (NCBI taxonomy): domain Eukaryota; kingdom Metazoa; phylum Chordata; class Amphibia; order Anura; family Megophryidae; genus Leptobrachium; species Leptobrachium leishanense. Next base: position 77,706,829 of record CM019064.1, on the reverse strand, counting down.
TTGCAAACAGCGTTTCATTTTCCCAGATTTATACAAATGGTTTTTCTAATTTATTCACTGCCTCCTCTACGTCACAGCTGCTTCGGCTCTGTGTGATTCGGCTCCTGTTCGGCTCCTGTTCGGCTTCTTCGAAGGATAATCCAGATGTTTTTGCTTGTTTTCAGCGTGCATTCGGTTAGTTTTCGTCAGGTTTGCGGTAGCTTTTCCCTGCAATTCGGGGACCCTGTGGTGTTTGCTGAATACACCGCAGGGTCACCGAAATGCAATCGGCAAAAGGAACCGAATTGAAGAGAACGAAAAGTCACCGAACGTGCGGTGACTTTTCGAATCTCTTTGGATAACCCTGTAAGTCACAACAATTTGAAAAACACAGTCTGCTTAAAATAAATACAACACAAACATTATATGTTTTCATGTTTTTATTGAACAGAACATGTAAACATTCACAGTGCAGGGTGGTAAAAGTATGTGAACCTTTGGACTTAATAACTGGTTGACCCTCCTTTGGCAGCAATAACCTCAACCAAACGTTTCCTGTAGTTGCAGATCAGACCTGCACAACGATCTGGAGTAATTTTGGACCACTCCTCTTCACAAAACTGTTTCAGTGTAGCAATATTCTTGGGATGTCTGGTGTGAATCGCTCTCTTAAGGTCATGCCACAGCATTTCAATCGGGTTGAGGTCAGGACTCTGACTGGGCCACTCCAGAAGGCGTATTTTGTTTTGTTGAAGCCATTCTTTTGTTGAATTCCTTGTATGCTTTGGGTCATTGTCCTGTTGCATCACCCATCCTCTGCGGAGCTTCAGTTGGCGGACAGATGGTCTTACGTTTTCCTGCAAAATGTCTTGATAAACTCTGGAATTCATTTTTCAATCAATGACAACAATCCGTCCAGGCCCTGAGGCAGCAAAGCAGCCCCAAACCATGATGCTCCCTCCGCCATGTTTTACAGTGGGGATGAGGTTTTGATGTTGGTGTGCTGTGCCTTTTTTACTCCACACATAGTGTTGTGTGTTTTTTCCAAACAACTC